>VMDR010000530.1:0-105936 GCA_007922815.1 Macrotus californicus
AAAAAAATCTCTGGAATTGGATAAAAAGTGAAACAAATAGACACACACTTGTTTTACATCGGTGTGTATAGGATATTTAACAGTTAACAATTAATGTGAAAATAATAGCAATGAGGGGATTTATGGTCTCTGCTCTGGTGGGTGATGGTGCTTTGAGGGGTGGGGGAGGAGGGGGAAGGAAAGGAAATGACTTTGATCTTCCAAAGGTATGTTATCAGGTATGTTACTGTAGATGCAGAAAGGAGGATCGGCTCAATTAAGGAAAAGACTAACCTTTGTTAGGGAAAAATCCTGGCCTAGGACATGACTCCCCGCCATGACCTGCTTTTAGTTAGAAAGTTTTGATTTCAGACCGTCCTGTGTGTTTACTTTAGTCTTTGAGGCTGTGAGGCCCCCACACAGGCCTCCCCTGTGCTCATCAGGTTTAGCTTGTGGCCCCGGTGTTTGTCCACAGAATCTATTTTAGAGGGAAAGATGATTATTGGCAGAGGCTGGGCCAGAGACGAGCAATGCTCCCCCCTGATTCTGCAGAGAGAAGGCCCTGTCCTTCATATAGATCCTCAGCATCCTGGCTGCTCCTTGCACCTCGGGAGCCTTACGGTTCCCAGCCCCAGTCGTAGCCCCGGTCCTGTCACTCAGTCAGCCATGGCAGTCTCAGACTCTGCCCTGTGGTCAGGCGAGTCAGCTGCTCCACAAATGACTTTCAGTCCAGCCTCACATCTTATCAAACTTTCCAACAAGCCCCGTGAGGTTCAGCCCTGCAGCCCATGAGTCAGTTGCTCAGCTATGCTGTAAAACATGGGGCCATGTGGGCTCCTCTCTAACCAGCAGACCACATGGGCCCCTTCTGCAATAGGATCGGCCAGTCTGCAGAGAAATGGAATTAAACTATTAGCGAGTGGTTTCTGACTCTTGCAGAAACACCAGCAACAATAGCCACTTTTACATAATGTTTAAAGAGAGCTGTTTGTTTTGGCAGCCTTCACCACATTACACATTCCTGTCACTTAATTGTCCTTGCAAAGATAAACAACGACCTTCTGGAGCAGGGCTGGAGCTATAGAGCTCAGCCAACCGAATGTTTGTGAGACCAAGGAGGACCAGGGGTTTGGCTCCACACAGCCCACCGTACCCTGAAATGACACCATTTTCTCTGCACATCGCCCACTTCCTGCACCTCTGTATTCCTCCCCTACCGCCTTAATTCGGAAAGAAAGCTTAAAAATATGTTCTAACTCTTGATCTCATTATTATCAAACTGCTTCCTCTGACCTTCAGAGTGGTTTGGCAAGTTCAAAGCTCACACAAGCATGGTGTCCAGTTTTCTTCTTGCACTTGAAATATATCACATCATTAGAATGATGTTGATGAGGACAGTGAAGAAATATCTTGGTCGACATTCCTGAAGGATCCCCGTGAGCTAAGACTGCAGAACATGCACTGAAGTGTGGGTCTCTCTCTCAGGCAAGAGTTAAAAAAGAACACAGCTGTTTATACACCTTTTCCCCCTTCACCTTCTATGAGCAGTTTCTGGCTGGAGAGCCAGGGCAGACATCAGCGAGATGGAGAGTCCATTCCCGCCCACACTGGTGTACAGTCTAGCTGGATGGTGAGGTCACGCCATCATTACAGATGGCTAAGACCTTTTAAACAGAGGCAGACACATTGTACAGTGGCTTTCCTGAGGCTTTGGGAACATTGAAAATTTAAAGTCAGTTTTGTTTTTCTTTTGATTGTTGTTCAAGTACAGTTGTCTCCATTTTTCCACCACCAGTTTCCCCCGCCCCATCCACCCCTACTTCCCACCCTCAACCCTACCCTCCTTTGGCTTTGTCCATGGGTCCTTTCTACATGTTCCTTGAAGACCCTTCCCCTCCGTTCCTCTGTCATCCCCCCCCCACCCTGGTTACTGTCAGTTTGTTCTTATTTTATTGACTCTGGTTCTGTTTTGCTTGCTTGTTTGTTTTGTTGAGTAGGTTCCACTCACAGGTGAGATATATTTGTTTTTCACTGTCTGGCTTATTTCTGGAGAGACTTATGCTAAGTGAAATAAAGCCACTTTCTGAAGGTCATGTTCAGGGGTCAAATGAGAGTAAGAGTGACATCCATTTGGCTGCACTGTCTACTTCCGGAGACATGTTTGTTTTGTCCTGTGTGTTCTTCCAAGAAACTCATGACCTGTAGAGATGCTGCTTCACACAACGGGCGTGTGAGGCGTGGAAATGGGACCTGGAACTCCTATTTCCAGCCCTCAGCTGCTGATTCTTCTGCCGAAGACTTGTCAGCAGAGAAAGCAAGGGAACTGGTTATATTAAAATTGTACTTTATCCTTTGAATTATTAATAAACCTATATGGATCACTACCAAGCCCTGGGTACAGAACAAAAGACACTTTGTGGGTCTCATCAGATGACTGAAGGAAGATAAGTGTGCGTTAAGATGCACAGGATCTGAGAGGTGACCTGATTGCCACCTTTGGACGCGCTGTCCCTTCTGCCTGCAGCAACACTCTACCTGGTTCACCTTACTTCCCACGCAAGCCTCAGATTAGATGTCGCCTCCTTGAAGAAGCCAGGCTGGTCCTTTCAAATTCAGACCCCCTCCTGTGTGATCTCATAGCCTCTCTCCGTCTTCATACTACTTATTTTAACGTGTTTGTTTGAAAGTGCCCTGCCGAGCACTGCCCAGCCTTGACCGAAGCACTTTCCAAATGAAGGTGCTGTCTACTTGACGTGTTTATGCCTAGACCCTGGCCCACAATGCGCCTATATCTAATATTTTTTAAAAGAGAAGAATAAAATGATCTCTCTTCTTGAAAGAAGGCAACAAGGGAAAGGTTTTAACAGTGTAGCTGAGAGAGGGGGTGTATTAGTTTCCTGTGGCTGCTGTAACAAATGACGGCACACTGGGTGGCTTAAAACAACAGAAATGTGTTCTCTCCCAGTCCTGGGGTTGTAGGAGTCTGAAATGAGTTTCATCAGGTAGAAATCCAGGGGTGAGCACAGTCACACTTCTGAATCTGGTCCTTGCTCTTCCCAGCTTCTGGCAACTCCCAGCATTCCTTGGCTTGTGGCTGCATCACTTTAATCTTCAAGGCGAGCATCTCCAAATCCCTCCCTGCTCTGCCTTCACATTGCTCCCTCCTCCCTGTGTGTGTCAAATCTGCCTCTGCTCCTCTCTTAAGGGTATGTATGATCACACTGACCACCCACCCAGGTAATCTGGATAATCTTCCCATCTGAAGATTCTTAACTTAATCACATTTGCCAAGACTTTGCCACATAAAATAATATTCACAGGTTCAGAAGGTTAGGGCATGAATATCTTTTGGTGGAGGGGGGGAGCATTTTTCATTCTGCCATAGAAAGCTGAGAAAGAACTTTTTTTGATGATAAAGGCATTATCCTTATAAAAGTAATTTGGTGAAGAGTAATATGACTGATAGAATGAGTGAAATCTTTGAAAATGAGGACATTGATAAAGAAGAAATAAAAGAGAAGTTACTATTAAAAAGGAAGCAAGATATTTAATTTGGCAATCCAGGGAGACATACTTCTTCGCTCTACAGTTAAGAACACAGCTAGGACTCAACTGTCTGATTGGAATCTGGTTCCACCATTTACTGGCTGTGTGACCTAGGGTAAGTTGCTTACCTTCTCTGTGCCTTATAGTCCTGATCAATAAAATGGGGCTAATAGTAATACCTAGGACTGTAGTTCATAGGACTGTGGCAAAGGATTATAAGACTGAATGTATTTAGAGCATTTGGAAGTGTTTGCTATTATTATTCTATTATTTTAAGGAAACCAGAAATCTACAAGAAGAAATAAGAATTTAGAACAAAACAGAAAAGAGCAGTCTGTGGAAGAGATACTTGAGAAGAAACGGAAACTTTAAAATGACTGACCAAGAAGTAAGAGTAAAAAAATACTGCATAAATGATGTACGATGAAAGATATTTTTAAAAAGCAACTTAAAAACATTTACAACCACAAATTTGAGAGGGAAATAGGGTAAACACGTTGCGTATCAGAAGAAGGATGAAGACTATAATTGAGGACATCCGGAAAATTGCAGAAGAGGCAGAAAGAATGTTCCAAGGCTAACAGCTCCTCTTGCCTTTACATGTGGTTTCCTTTACATGTGGTTGGTAGTGATTTTTTCAGATTCTAGGTCTTTGCTGATTTTTCTGTCTGGTTATTCTATTAGTTGCTGAGAGAAGATTGATAAAATCTCTAAGTTTATGGAATTGTCCATTTCTCCCTTTAATTCTGTTTTTACCTCCTGTATGTATTTTGAATTTCTCGTATTAGTTACTTACATATTTATGTTTGTTATGCCTTCCTCATATCTTGACTCTTTTATTAAAATGAAATAACCCTCTTGATCTGTGATAATACCTTTTGTTTTGCATGTTAGTTTCCTAGAATCGCTATAAAAATGTATCACAAACTGGGTGGTTTAAAACAAAAGAGATGTATTTCTCTTGGTTCCAGAGGCCCGAGGTCCAAAACCTCTCAGGGCTCCAGGGAAGGACCGTTCCTTGCCTCCCCCAGCTTCTGTTGGTTGCCTGCCGTACTTGGTGTCCCTTGGCTTATAGATGGATCAATCCAGTGTCTGCCTATGTCGTCACATAGCCTGCTTCTCCCTGTGTGTCCCTGTGCTCAAATTTCCCTTGTCTCCTAAGGGCACTCATCATTGGATTAGGGTCTCTTCTAATCCTCAATGACCTCTTTAATGACATTAGCAAAGACCCTATTTCCAGAGAAGATCCCATTCACAGGCACGGGTTTAGGACTTCGGCATTACTATTTCCTAGGTCTTTATTTTTGCCATTTCTGACGCTCTTCATTCTTTTCTGAAGATCCGAATTGTCATCTAGGATCTTTTTTTCTTCAGGCTAAGAAACCTCCCTTAGCATTTCTCATAGTCTGGATGGGCTGGAAACGAAGCCTCATAGTTCCCTTTTATCCAGGATTGTGTTTATTTTGCCTTTATCTTTGAAGGATATTTTTGCTGGATAAAAACTTTTTTTTTCTTCCAATGCTTTAAAGACGTTTCCCACTCCTTTCTGGCTTTCATGGTTTCTGATGAGAATTCACTTCTCAATTCCATTCTGTTCCCCTATATGGAATGTAATATTTTTTCTTGTGCTCTTTCTAGGGGTTTTATTTATCTTTGGCCCAACAGCTGAATGTAGTTCAATGTTAGTGTCTTCATGTTATTCTAACTAGTGTTGACAAGGCATCTTGAATCTGTAAATTTGTAAATTTGTTTTTCAACAAAATTGGGAAATTTTGGCCACTATTACTTCAAATATTTTCCTTCTCTATTCTTTCTCTTGTGAAATTGACTGTTGAATGAGTTGATACTGTCTGAGAGATCTCTTGTTTTTTTAACCTTTTTCTTCCTGTTTATCTATTTGCATTTATTTTCAAGTTCACTTACTGTTTTTGTTTAATATCTCCATTTGGTTAAGTTCACCCTGCAACTTAAACATTTTAGATATTGTATTTTTCAGATTTAGAATTTCTACTTCTTTGTTGTTTAACTATCTCTGCTGAGTTTTTCTATGTTTTCATTCATTGAATATTTTGCTTTACTTTATCAAGGATAGTTAAAACAGCTGCTCTGACATTATCAGTTCATTTCAACATCTGGTTTACTTCAACGTGGTGCAGTTTCTTTTCTCTTGAAAATGTGCTCCTTTTTCTGGATTCTTCATATGTCGAGTCATTTTGGAAAGTGTCACATATGTTATGAATGTGAAATTATGAAGATCCTGGGTTTTGTTCTTTTTCTCCAATGTGTATTATTTCCTTTGCTGCAGCCGGCAATTTTCTTGGTTAGGCCTGAGCTGCAATTTTGATTCTTTGGACAGCAGCACTGGCCTTGATTCAAATCACTCGCTGTAGCGGAGTTGCTTTATTCCGCCCACGCACGTGTGGCTCATAGGCCAGCCCCAGACGTGGGCAGACAGCACTTAGGGGTCCTTTCTCCGTCTCTTTTCTTTTCCCTTCCCAGACTCCACCGCTCACTTTCCACTTCATCTGCAGTCTCCCAGCTTCGCTTTTCTGGTTCTGCTACCCAGAAAGACTCTGGCTTTTTCCATCAGTGCCCTCACCACCAAGTGCCAAATGCCAAAGGAACCACATGAACCCCAGACTGCAGGCCACAGACATGGAGCACTTACATCACAGTGCTGCCCTCCTCCAAGCACTGACTCCCCGCAGGGTCTGTCTGCTTCTGTTCCCTCTCCCGTGACTTCAGGTAGTTGCTTTTGTATCATGTCCAGGTTCCTCCGGTGGGGACTTTTCCGTCATTACCAGGAGCTGGAAGTCAATTTTCCCTGCAGAATTGCTTCTATCAGTAAAGAGGTGGGAACAGCTGGAGTGCCCATTAACAAGAACGATTATAGAGAACGCAGTACATCATGGGGTGGACTGCTATACGGCTATTAAAAAGAATAAGGTCAATCTCACTACTGACGAGGAATGATTTTCAGGACATTTCTGAGGTTCACAAGCAAGTCTGAGAACTGTGCATACAGCCTGTAGAGCAGATGCTGTGAGGCACCTCCCGGTCCGCCCTCCCAGTCACTGCACTCATTTTTCCAGCCGCAGGCGCTCCAGCTGCTGGAAGGTCACAGGGGAGTCCCTCTCCAGGAACTGCTCTCAGTCCCTCCACAGGGGCAGCTCTCAGTCAGTGACTGGGTTTAAAGGGAGGCTACAATAGCGGTACCTATGGAAAGGCAGGGCAAAGTTCAGTTAGGAAGGGTCTAAGTGAAGAGACCGTAGCAGTTGCCTTTAGGGAGAAACTAGGTTGGGGGCTGGGTATTCAAGAGACACTTTAGGTGTGCTGTTTGAATTTGCTTCAACTCAGATATATCTGTGTATCTTTGTGGAAATAAAAACAAATACAATCATGATAACCAAAACATAACTCTTTATCTATACCTTAATGCAACATCCTCCCAAACCTGGGCTTCAGGACCACGCACCTACCTAATTGTGCTGTGCACCTCTAAGCGGATGTCCCTCCGAATCTTCTCCCTCGAGCGCCCTCCAGGCAAATTCACCATCTCCCCATTCCAGTTTTTTTCCTGTATTTTCTCTCTCAGCGAACAAGAGCATCACCCCCTTACCCAATCACACAAACAAGGAATGTGGAAGTCATGTTTGACTCTTCTGTCTTGCTGCTCCACTTCCAATCTGTGGTCAAGTCCTGTTGGCTCCATCTCCTCCATGTTTCTCAGAGCACCAAAATTCCTTCCATCCCTCGCCGCCATCAGCTTATTCCAGGGGATCACCCACTTTCGCCTGAATTGTTGTTTCCGAAGTCTGACTTTTCTTCGTGGCCCGAGGCTTGCTCCTCTTCAACCCACTCTCCACATTCTAGCAAGGGCGATCTTTCTGAAACATTAAGCTGCTCACATGCGACCAGGTGGCAGTTTGCATGGAATCATTTGTGTCCTTCCAGTTGCGACCCAGCCCACTTTATGACCATTCCCATGTTGGGCCTGAGTGGCAGCCTGCCACCTGGAGAAAAAGAGCAAAATGCCCAGCCTTGGCCGGGGGACACACATGGCGCCGTGTGGGCTAACTGGTCATTCTTGCTGACAGCCTTTCCTGGTGATCCCGTGGAACCCTGGGAGATGCTGTTTCCAAGGGCTAACTGGAGGGGTTCAAAAGAGTGGGAATAGTGAGAGAATGAAGGGAAAGATATGTGGAGAAAAGTTAAAGTTAAAAGTTTAAAAGTTAAAGTTAAACTATAGTTTTGGCAGTCTGACAATGAGCAAAATCATACCCTTAAATGCAGATGGAGGCTGAGAACTCTTTTTTTTTTTTTTTTTTTAAGTAGAAAAGGCACTATAGAGAAAGCATAGAGAGGATTAGAATAGAATAGAATTCTCAACACACTGAATGGGCCAGTTGTCCTGGGGGTTGAGATTCTTAATAAAGCAAATCTTTAACATGCTGTCTAAAAAAGAAAAAATTTCTTCTTGAATGGCAGAATTATAGATGTATTTTTAAAATCTTATCTTCCATTAAAATTTTGATATTTTTGATATGTTCATCATCATCATCATAATAACACCAATAGTTTAAAAGATTTTTTAAAAAGTGAGCCTGTCACCTCATTTTTTACCTAAACTTCCTATCACAGAAAGTTTTCAAACCCACGACCACTGTGTGTGCGTGCCCGGTTTCAACAATCAGCCTCTACTCTGGGTGTCGCCCTCATGCCGGTTGTGAAGCTCAGAGCTCAGCTCCTGACCCTTCCTTCCATGTTCTCTTTGAGGTGCTGGGGGCTGGGGATCTGCACACCTCACTTCTGTTTTGCCTGGGGGCCTCTGCCAACGAGGCAGGCGGAGAGGGGCGCGCCACCCCGCAATGCCGCTTCACCCTGGCAGAGGCCTGTCCTTCCAGAGCCACAGCAGCCCCGGCTTG
Source organism: Macrotus californicus (assembly GCA_007922815.1). Lineage (NCBI taxonomy): Eukaryota > Metazoa > Chordata > Mammalia > Chiroptera > Phyllostomidae > Macrotus > Macrotus californicus. Next base: position 8,451 of record VMDR010000530.1, read on the forward strand.
CACTTTTTCTAACACACCGGCCAGCCCCTCACGCTCGGCAAAGACAGGCGGGCACTGCCGGCAGCTGTCCCATCTCCGAGGCCCGGGAGCCAGTCAGTGACCCGTTTGGAGTCTCCGTTAGGATGAACGGCAAGGTTTCTGCCTCCTGGCAGGATCCTGCCTGAAATGCCCCTCCTCCCGTTCTTTTTGTCTGAAGTATTTTAAAAGCAAAGTTAGACCTCATGCCATTTTCTCTGTAAGTGTGTCAGGCTGTGTCCTTAAAGTTGTACACGTTTAAAATTTGTACATAACCACCGTGGTGTAAACAAACATCAACAGTAACAGTGATCCTTTAATGCTATTTAAAAATTATTTTATATGCAAATTCCTTGATCTTCCTAAAGATTTCTGAGATCTTCCGAACATCATTCCCAGATGCCTTTGGGATGAAGGGAAGTAACAGGGGCGGGGGCGTGCATACGTGTGAAGATGGTTTACTGCCTGCTCCTGGTAAGAATTCCATGCAAATTCCAAGAGAACGAGCAAACTTTTCACTTGCAGGAAGGCTACACCCACGGTCGAAAGGAGTCCTGGGAAAAGATGGGACTGGAAAGGCCGAGCAGGGGGAGTGGGCGGTCCTGGGCATCGAACAGCAGGATGCAGATGTGTTGTCCATGCAATTACTGATCGCCTTTGGGCACTGCCCCCGCCCTGCAAGCCTGTGCAAAGAACACAAGTGAGGGAAGTATCTTCAGTCCCCAGCTTTACCAGGAAGAGAGCTGGCAAAGGTGTCTGGGGACAGGGTGAAGGTGTTGTGCACCCACAGAGCCTAACTGGATGCTTCATCCAGCTCATTCCGTGACAGGGATGCTGCTCCCAGCAGTGTGCTCAGCTGGCTCTACCGTTCTTGGACATAAATCTTCATTGCATCCCCAGGAGAAGCATCGCCATTGCCAAATGACGGTTTTCGTAATGAAAGTTTCAGTGATTTATTTATCTTCCCAAGACTCTCCAAACATAAGAAATTTAATTGGACTTGTCTAAACACTGTCAGTCACCCGTAGCCTTGAAGACCTCCTTACTCCATGTTTAGAACATAACTAAAATTAACGACACAATAAAGATGCCAAAACCCCGGTCTCTGATAGAGGCAAAAGGAAAAGTGGTAAAAAATGATTGTGCGTATTTCATAGCCGTGCTGAATTATAATTCAGTGTCACGGGCGGAGGGGAGAGTGAGCCCACAGAGTGGGAAGACAAAGCTAGCACGGAGCAGTTCCTGGCGAACACAGGAGGCCCGCCTCAGCCTGCAGGTTCCTCCCACCAGGCTGGGAAATTTTGGGTCACGAAGAAGTTGAGGTGGTTTTAATTGACATTTGATAATATTCGGTGCTGAACCATGAACCATGTTTGCACATGATCATCTGTTTGTTCTTGTTGTTTTGTTTTTTTTATATATCTTATTGGTTATGCTATTACAGCTGTCCCATTTTTTCTCCCTTTTATTCCCCTCAGCCCTGCACACCCCTTCCCACCCACATTCCCCCTCTTTAGTTCATGTCCGTGGGTCATACATGTAAGTTCTTTGGCTTCTACATTTCCTATACTATTCTTAACTTCCCCCTGTCTATCTTCCACCTACCATTTATGTTTCTTATTCCCTGTATCTTTTCCCCCTCTCTCCCCCGCCCCCACTCCCCTGATGATAATCCTCCTTGTGTTCTCCTTTTCTGTGATTCTGTTCCTGTTCTAGTTGTTTGCTTAGTTTGTTGTTTTTGTTTTAGGTTCAATTGTCAATAGCTGTGAGTTTGTTGTCATTTTACTGTTCCTATTTTTGATCTTCTTTTTCTTAGATAAGTCCCTTTAACATTTCATATAATAAGGGCTTGGTGATGATGAACTCCTTTAACTAAGAACTCGGTGATGATGAACTCCTATAACTTTACCTCATCCGAGACCTACCTCCAAGATGACTCTACCCAGCAAAGCTATCGTTTAGAACAGAGGGGCAGATAAAGTGCTTCCAGATCATGTTTTTTTCAGTGTATCAAATTAGCTGTTACTTTCACAGCTTGATTAGAAGAGTGCTGATATTTCTCTTGACCTTGGAGTCCAGGCTCTCCCGAAGTGTGTTTCTTGGTTATTTTCTGTGGATTTGATAGGTTCAATAACTGCATGAGCCCCACCTTTTGAAGACCAAGCTGCATTCTCCTTGATCTCAGCCTACACCATTCACCAAAAGACCAGGAGAGAGAAAGCCAAGTTTCCACCTTTGCTTTGCTGCTTCTAGTGCTATGAACCACTTAAGCAGAACTCGCTAGAATAGCAGCTTCCTCATCTCTAAAGTGGAAATGAGTACGAACACTTGCCTTGTTTTACTTGGAGGGCTGTGACAAGAAGGCAATGAGATAGACCCCTTAAAAAATGCGAACAACTGTGTACTTGGGAGGTCTCCAGAATTATGTAGCAATTTTGTGTAAGTCTTAAGATTGTATCTGCTATGACTTTAGTGAATTATTTCACCTTGCATAATTTAGCCCAAGGAGAAGGAAGATTATCAATTCCTCTTTCTAGGTCCTTCAGAGAAAGGTTTCTGGAAGGCAGACACCTTTCTGGACCTTCTCAGTTTCTTCTATGGATGTTCTTCATCTGCTCTTTTTTTTTATTTATGATTTTTATTTATTTTTAAATAGAGGGGAAGGGAGGGAGAAAGAGAGGGAGAGAGACGTCGATGTGAGAGAGAGACATCAACTGGTTGCCTCTCATATGTGCCCCCAGCTGGAAACTGAACCCACAGCCCAGGCATGTGCCCTGACCAGGAATCAAACCAGCGAGCTTTCGCTTTGTCTGAATGCCTGATCAACTGAGCCACACCAGCCAGGGCTGCTCTTCCCTTAAATGATGATGTCCCTAATGTTTATTGTGCCCCAGGCTCACTTTCTTTCCTTATTCGTGTGTGTGTGTGTGTGTGTGTGTGTGTGTTGGGGTACTCTCACCTGAGTCCATGTTTCCAGTTACCATCTATTTACTGCTAACTGCCAAGTCCATTATCTTCAACACGTATCTCTCCTTTAAGTTTCAAACCTGTTTTCCAATTCCCTACTGAAATTGTGCCCCAAAGGCAAAACAAACTCAACATGTCCAATAATGAATCTACCCTATTTTCTTTCAAAAAGGTGTCCTTTTTCCATGTTTTTAATCATCCATACGATGACCCAATCCGGATCTTGATGTTTCAGCTTTCCACCTGGTGGCTGTTATCAAGGACACAGGGAGCAGATGCAGCCAGGTTAGTTCAGGGCTATGTCTGTAATTGATGCACCATTACTTCCCATAAATTATATTGCTCAAACCAGTCACTGAGTTCACCCAGACTGAATACAGATTGAGGAGAAATCAACTACCTTGTGACAGGGGAGTGGCAAGTTCATGTTGCACAAGAATGTGTGGATAGGAGAGATCCCTGTGACCATCTTTGGAAAACACAGGCTGCCGCAATGGCTAGATCACATATCACATTCAGACTCAACTGACTACGAACCCAAAGCACTCACGCATGAAGTAAGGCTGCTTCGCGTGTTCAGTGGAGCAGTTTCTTCACTTCTGGAAAGTGGAAGAAATAAGGGAGTATTGGTCCTCCTCAGTCATTAGTTAGTTGCCCATTCCTTTATTCACCCAATATATTTGAGCACCCACAGCAAGCCCAAGCATTGTCTGAGTGCACCCAACAACAAACAGAGTAGACAAGGGACTGGTGTCCTGGAGCCTAGCGTCCTTTTTTCCACCATTGCCTGAGTACTTTTGTTTTGAACCGATGGAATCAGAATCAGTTGGTTTTCAGAGCAAGTTACAATCAGTTTTTGATCCTAAGGAATGCTAGGATGAAGCCCTCAAGGGAATTAGAGGCTTGCACAGAGTTTAAAGCGGAAGCCTGACCCAATCAAAGTTTATAGCATCATAAAATATTTAGACTTCTCAGTGTGGCATGTACACAGGGGCCATTGTACATTTTAAATATTTACAGCTGATAAATATTTTTAATTGTATGACACTACTTGACACATAGCAGCTTGCAGGAAAAAGTGCTTGAATGTAGCATGCAAGCGAATTAGTGTCACATCCCGTCCCAGGGTCAAACTGTGGTGCTGGCTGAACGGACGACGGTTGGCAGGCCAACTCCCCCACCAATCAGCTGGGTCGCTGTGCAATCCAATTCCCTCATTAAGACAACTGAAGCAATAACAACCAAATCAGATTCACTCTATGAAAATCTAATCAATTGTTCCAAAATCATATATAACAGCTCCCTAATCCAATTAATTTAATTTTATTTGGTTTAGTTAAGTGACATAGGCACAGCCATCACGGGTGCCTGTTCTCTCCTCATACACATAGCATGACATCATGTTAGCATTCTAAGGGGTCCTATAGACATCTAGCTCTGTGCCTCCCCGACGGGAGAGAGTATAGGCAGTATACAAAGTCATGAGATAAAAGTGGTGTCTCTCCGGAGTGCTAAGCATATCCTCAAATTTGGGAGGAGATACATTTACATATTTAAACAAGTACAAATCTGTCATGGAATACGTACTAGCCACAGTAAATTAGATTATGCTGTGGTAACAAAGAATTCCCAATCTCAGTGACTTAAAACAACAAAGCTTACTTTTCATTCATGTGACAGGCCCGTGAGGGTCAGCCTGTGTTCCACGCTGTCCTCATTCCCGGATCCAGACTCATGGAGTGGACTCTGTAGAACTTTGCCTATGGTCTTAGTACAGGGAACGACAGCTAGAGGAATCATGGGCTGGACCTTAATACATTCATCGGAAAGCGGCAGGTATCATTTCCACACAAACTTCCTTGGCCAAAGCATGCCATGTTGACCCATATATTTCAAAACGGGGCAGGGAAGTGCAGTCCTACTGTGTGTCCAGAAGAACTAGAAATATTTGCTGAGCAGTGTGAACATCTACCACAGAACGAGGTGCAACATTCATAGAAACTTTAGGATGAAACGCAAGACTTAGAAGAAGTTTCTTGCAACCTGTGTGCATCCATTTAAAGCTTGATTTAGCAGGAGAATCCTAGAAAATGATGCATGCTTGCCTGAAATATTTTGTCTTGTAATAGACATAAATATGTGCATTGTATGTAAGATAGATAAATGGATATTCATTGCCTTATCTTTTGAGGTCAGTCTAAGGGGATGTCTATGAGAGTGAGTTCCTTGATTGGAGTTTCTTATCATCCTATATACCCAAGTGCTTGGTCTACGTGAGAATCTAAAGCCATCAGCAAAACCGTCTGAGCAGAAAGCACTTCAAGACGTTTTACAGCTCTTTTACTCCCGTCTCTTCCATACGTTGTGAGTGATTTCCAAATGCAAGTGATTTGCATTTGTTAAATAGTTCCAAAGTTTTTAACTTATTTTTCTGTATTTACTATTTATTTTGAAAGATTTCAAACCTGTAGGCAAGAATCCGTTCGTGCATCTCTACCAACCAATCTGCATAGTTTACATAGAAACAGCAGCTCTACTTCTTTTTGTAATCATATTCTGTGTGTTTCAATAATACGTAATTACATTCTGTAATTGTAATAAGTGCAGAAGTCACCATCAGGTTTGGAAATGATGCAACTCAAGTGGCATGAACAGCTGTGCAAGGGCATTCAGAGAGCATCCAGCCACTAGCCCCAGCCATCCTGTACAGCAGGTAGGGCATCTTAAATAACAATCAGAGGGCACCCAATGGTAATCTGGTGAAGTGATTCGTTAAAAGAACCTGTACTAAACTTTGGTGGAAACGTTTTGAAGCACTGTCCAACATTCTCATATTGCAATTAACGAACCTAAAGCCCAGAGCCTGTGAACTACTGATATTTGCCTGTCCATTCACTTGTTAATTCAGTTATTGATACACCCGTAGACAACATAGCACATGGATATGAATGTGGATTCTGGCACCAGACCACCTGGATTTGAATTCCTGTTATGCCAAGTGACGCATGGCAAGTTTCTTCACTTCTCTGTTTCTCAGTTTCTTCAACTGCGAAATGGAGGAAATAGGACCTACCTTACAGGGTTGCTGTGCAGATTAAATGGGGTGATGGATGTAAATGCTACGTAAGTGTTAACTTGGGGTAGACGCACCCACTTGATGGATCTTTGCTGAGCAAATGCCATGTGGCCCGTATCGAGAAAGAAGGGTGAGCAACAGCACAGGTGCTTCTCCTGGGGAGTGTGCAGTCCTGTGTGGGAGCAGATACTACGCCAACAGGTTTTGGATCATTAGGGACAGTTTAGTGCATTCTGTGGGGAAGTGTAGGATGGTTAACTATAAGCTTTCCCTCTCTGCAGCCCGCGGGCTTAGAAGAGTCTGGTACATACCAAGTGCCCAATAAAATATTTCTGGAATTAATGAATAAATAAATGCATGGCATAAGAATATCCATTTAGTGGCTGAGAAAGTGCTAAAATTAAAGTTATTTAATTTCTAGTTTTTCTAGTTCACTAAGATGCCTTCTTTAAATAGGTTTTCTACAATTGGAACTTAGATTACTAGATTCAGAATTCTAACTTTTATGTGATGATGTGAGCACATCTGTGTTTCTAAATTTAGAAAAAGTGCAAATAGAATATCTTTATACATTCGAATCACTATTTTTATGTGCTTTAAAGTGAGTTCCTTTATTTGTAGAAGTTTAATTTTTTTTTAACTGTAGGGATCTTTTGATGAGCAAAGAGTGTTAGGAAACGTTGAGTAAAGGCTAAAAAGTGAAATGTTACATTGTCCCCAAGCCACACAGGCCTGTCAGTGAGCAGCTACCTGAGGCCCTGTCCAACTCAAATGGGCGAATGCCTCCGGGAAAGTGGGGGCTCTGCAGAGCTCCAGGAGGTGAAGGCGTGGGGATGCACCCCTCTGGGAAGCTCAGCTGTAACGAAGGTTTACCTCCTAGAAATATCCAAACTAAAATTGTAAGCAGTTCAGATAGAACTTTGTTCAAGATGCATTACATGCTTCCCTTAATTAGAATGTTCTGAAAATGCAGACTGCCCAGTTTTAGCACAGTGAGTGACAGCTAAAGAAATCTCCAGTTGAAGTTGTAAAGAAGGGAGTAGGTGGCCTTGAACTGCTTCTGTTTGCTCCTATTTCCCTCATCGATAATAGTTTCTCAGACGTTGAACATGACTAACAAGACAGATATAATCTGGAAATATGGAGGTCTGTCCAGAAAGTATCCAGCCACACATATGAAACATTGAGATATTTGTTGAAGATACAAGATACAAGAAACACTGTACACAGGACAATGATGCCTCAGTCCACTTCAAACTAAGCACATTGGGACCTCACACAGTTCTCCCAATCACCATCAGCTGCCCCTTCGTATTTTCCTGAATCTCATCTGTGGTCTGAAATCTCTTCCCTTTCAAATGTGATTTTACTTTTGGGAAAAGCCAGAAGTCACAGGGCACCAAATCTGAGCTGTAGTAGGGCTGAGTCACCTGTGTGATTTGATGTTTCACCAAAAATCTCTGGACAAGACGTGATGCATGAGCAGACATGTTGTTGTTATGAAGCTGCCAATCACCAGTTGCCCATAGCTGTGTCCTTCTGAATCATCTGAATAGTTTCCTCAGAGGAATGATCAAGCTTAACACAAAATTTGATGCAGATTCATTGCTCTACTCACCCAGTCATTTTGAATGTGACGGCCACACAGTACACGTGCTCACTCAACAGCATTTACCACCCCCCACTGACTAGTACAGTGAAGTCATCATTGTTCATGCATGTGCATTCCAGTCCACTCTCCTTGCTGCCAGGTTGCATCGATGTGACACAAACCATTTTTGTTATATTAACAATGGCTGGGCTTTTTCCAGACAGACCTCGTATAGCTAGTTGTATATTTATCTACCCCATTATCTTGTAAGTATAAGTGTATTTATGAACATGACAGGGAAGAATATTTTTTATAAATTTTTTATAAAACTCTAGTTGACATGCAATATAATATTAGTTTCAGGTGCATAACCCAATGATTCAACATTTATATACCTTACCATGTAATCACCTTGATAAATCTAATAACGTCTGACACTGAGCAAACTGACTACAATATTATTGACTATATTCCCTGTGCTGTCCACTATGTCCCCATGACTTGCCTCCTTTATAACTGGAAGTTTGTACCTCTTATTTCCCTTTACCTTTTCACCCATCTTGCTAACCCTGTTCCCTCTGGCAACCATAGGTTTGTTCTCTGCATCTATGAATCTGTCTCTGTTTTGTTTGCGTGTTTGTTTGTAGGTAACGCTCTGCTTTCCTCATGCTGCTTTTAAGATTCTCTCTTTATCTTTAACCTTTGGCATTTTAATTATAATACATCTTGGTTTGGTCCTCTTTGGGTCCAACTTGTTTGGGACTCTCTGTGCTTCCTGGACTTCTATGTGTTTTTCTCTTCCAAATTGGGGAAGTTTTCTTTCATTATTTTTTCAAATAAGTTTTCAATTTCTTGCTCTTTCTTTTCTCCTTTTGGCACCCCTATGATTTAGAGGTTGGTACATTTGGAGATGTCCCAGAGGCTTCTTATAATATCCTTGTTTTTTGAAATTCTTGTTTCTTCTTGCTGTTCTGGTTGAACAAAATCTTTATCAACCTAATTAATTATCTCTATTTTACTAGAGTTTTTTTTCTGGTTTGTTTTTCTTGTTGCCTCATCTGGACCATATTCCTCTGTCTTCTCATTTTGTTTAATTTTCTGTGTTTGTTTCTGTGAATTAGACAAAACAAGTATCTCTCCTGATCCTGAAGGAGTGGCCTTATGTATGAGCAACCCCTTTGTGGACTGTGCTGGGCGATGTTGGCAGGCTGCTGGAGGCTGAGGGGTAGGTGCAGTGCCTGGAGCACCCTGGGGAAACTGGCTGGCCAGGTTGGAGCGGGCTTGGTACAGAGAGGCCCCGGGCGTGTGGGTGTGGTGGTGCTCTGAAGGCCTGGCTCTCTGGGTCTGGAGTGGGCTCAGGTTGGGGTGGCCCAGGGCACATTGAGCCACCCTTGCAGGCCAGCCAGAGCCTTTGCACAGAGCTCTCCCATGCAATGCAGGTGGAGAGGGAACATAAACAGTGGCACTCACAGGAACCTCTGATCTTGTAGAGTTCCTGCATATCTCGAGATCCCAAGAGTTGTGGTTCCCCCACATTCTCTATGCCACCTTTCTATTCTCTCTTTTTTGTTGTGTGGAAGCTACTCAATCAGCCCTCAGCTACATTTCAGGAGGAATTTCTGTATATGTAGGTGTATATTCACTGTGTTCATGTGAGTTCAGGATCTTCCTATACCACCATCTTGGGTAACTCTTTCACAATATTTAATACTTGCAATGTTTGTGTATAGTTTTTGCATAATATTTGTGTATAGTTTTTTATAGGCACCCATTGAGACAGATGTTTGGCTGTATTTAGTTAATTAGTTATTGTAGAAAATTATCATAGGTAATTAAACTTTCAGAAGTCAATTTTGCTTGTCTTATAGCCTCCTCTCTTGTCCTCTGAAACTTGAACTACATCTTCTTACCCCTTCCTGGACTTATTCTCTATATTTTTCTTCCTTCCTTCCTCTCTCTCCCCTCCTTATTTTATCACTATTTTCCTCTTTCTCCCACCATGCTCTCTTCTCCTATTTTTCTTCTTCCCTTTCCCCTTCTTCTTATCTCCTTCCACTGTTCATTGTTCCTCCCCCCTTGCTCCCTCTTTCTTCAACTTTCTCTCCCTTTGAAAAATCTTACTTCTCTTTCTCCATCAGCAGAAACCTCATACATATCTTGTAATCTTTAAAGTTGCCCTGTAGTTTAAGTCATAGGGTTTCCCTGAGGTGTGTCCCCCAAGCCTGCCAACTATTTGAGACTTCAGATCTGGAGATAACAGTGATGCATATTTAAGGAAGAACTGATAAGAACAATCAAATACAAGCTGCCTGTCAACACTTGACAGCTTGCAGAAGAGTTCTCTTAAAGAGAATGGAAATAATGCTGTACAGAAGCCAGAGGAGGTTATAAAATTTCAAACTAGCATCCTGAAGGGCAGGGCAGACAACAGGAGAAGATAGATTTAAACAAAGCAAAATAAAAACACAGCACTGGATCTGGGAAGAGTTAATGGTAGCTAAACTAAGAATCAGAAAGTGGGTTAGAAACTTCCTGTGGGAGCCCTGAGTTGGCCTGTTTTCCCAGCCTGTTGACTCGATGCCAGTGAATACATCTCCTTTTCATTTGTCAGCATTCGTTTTCTTGTTAGAGACTGGGATTCCCGGCAGTGGGAGAGACCAGCGCTGCTTAAAATGCAAGACCTGTGCTTCTGCCGTGATCTCTGCGCATTTTCATCTTTATGCTTTGGAGATGCTGATGGTAGTCCCAGCCACCTGGGCAGAAGCTGAGTGTGTTTCAGGGGCCGGTGGCACCTGGAAACAAATCCTTGCCTTTCTCCAGAGGCAGTCCCCTCATATTGTCTAGCTGCTCCTCTCTCTTCCAATTTTTTTTTTTTTTGCCTTGGACCATTTCCTTTCTTCCTGAGCTTACCTGGGCTACTACCTTTCTTCACATAGCCAAATAGTTAAGCATTAGAGTTCTGCTCATTTTTTTTATTGTATTTTTTCCCCATTACCATTTAGTCCCCTTTTATACCCTCCCCTCTTCCCCGCAATCACCACACTGCTGTCCACGTCCATGAGTCCTTTTGTTCTCTTTCTTTTTCAAGTGGGGGATGCTGGAAGATATACTAGGAGGGGACACAGGGAGCTTCCTGGGGTGCTAGAAATACTCTGTGCCTTAGTCTGAGTGGTGGTTGTGTGAGGGCATGCATGTGTAAAAATATTCATCGAACTGTACACTGAAGATTGTGTACTTCACTGTGTGTAAGTTATACCTCAGAGAGAGAGAGAGAGAATATCTAGGATCAGCAGATCCGAGTTTGCATCCACTTAGGGTTATATGACCTCTGCTCTCACCAAGAGCACATTTGTTTCAGTAAACAGGAATAACTATTGTCACCTGCCACGTAGGAAGTTTTGTAGATATAATGAAAAAGCACTCAGAAGTCTGTAAAGTGTTCAGCATAAGGTTAGTTCCAATGGTAAATTGCAAGAATCATCATTATTGTTTGAGAAAATGATTCTCTGATTGTAGTAACAAATACAAATACTTTCCTTTAAAACCCTTCTCTGCATATTGGAGCAGCATCTTTCAAGGCCTTAACTCAAGGCCTTAACTAAATGCAGAGATTTTAGGCACCAAGGCAGAATTATTGGGCAAGGGACTGTGGATGCTCTTTAAATTACACTGGCCAGGGAGCCCCAGTCTGTGCAGGCTGGTGTCACCTGTGTATCACATCCATCACAGACACGTTTCTTAAGCGTTGAAGGCAAATTTTTGATGAATTCATTCTGGCAAATAAACTCCACTCATATTCAAAATGCAAGCTCTTGATATATGCGCTCTAACAGCCATGCTGAGAAACACAGCTATGACTGATGGTGTTATTTCAGCTCAGTGGTGGAAAACCAGAGCCTGCCTTATTCTCTCCCTTCCACCATTAAAGTCTGTTTCACTGTGCCCAGGAAATGGGTGAGACCCCTGGTATTTATTGCTGACCTCGACTTTGCATGTGACTACTTGGAAATCCACAGAACTGTAGAATTTCAGAACTCTGTGAGTTCTTAAGGATTAGTTAAGTGAAAACCCCTCACTTCATAAATGGAGGGGGAAGAGAAGTAACTTGCTCAAGGTTCATTCATCTTCAACAAGTATTAAGTGGCCATGCCAGGATTTGTGGTAGACCCTGGATCATATAACACGCCATGGAAAATTTCTTCAAGCTCTCTTCCAGAGCGCTCCCAAGCCAGACTATAATTGAATCAGTGCTGCCCGATGTGCATCTATGTCTTCAATAAAACATTAATCTAGGCTGTGCAGGGTGGCTGGGGTGCTGAGTTAAATGGTCAAGGGAGAAGAAGCAAGGGCTCTGGCAGCTGGCACACCACCATGCAGGCTTGGACGCAGGGAAGACCCTGAGCTGTGACTCTGAGCGCCGGTGCCCTGCTCTGGGAGGGGAAATGCAACTTTCACCCCTGTCTTCCCTACATGTCCCTTAGATCTCCTCTGCAGCACGCAGCCCTTTGGGGCATCGCTTTCTTCCTGACTTCCTGATTCATACGCTACTCCGGAGAGCCACTCCATTCTGAATTCCACCAGCTAAATGTTCCGGATGGAGAAATGGAATACACAAGGGGACTGGCCCGGCCTCCAAACCCCCTACACCTGGGCGTGACTGCATGACTTATTGGGCATCAAACCACACTTTATCACCCTCCAGGCAAGTGAAGTGGGTCAGGCACGAGGCACCACAGAGTTCTGAGGTCTGTGGCACATTGGAGAGAGCACGTGCTCCATAAAACGGGCTGTCACTATTCTGCTCTGAGGGTTTTTCCATGGAAGGGAGTACAGACCCAACATTGCAACATCTTCAGATAGTTTTTAAGATAAGCCAGAAATTTTAATTTTTTAAGATGATATTTCCCAGTTTTTTAAAATCATTCTGTGGGTCAAATAAAAAACATTTGTGGGTCTTGAGCTGTTTTGTTTTTTTTAACTGCTGCCCTAAGGATGGTCCAGAGATATCCTTTCAAACCCAAGGTGAGCAGGGGGCAGAGAATGAGGACAGGCAGAGAGGTGTCTGGATGTTAGAGCCAGTTGCTTCTTGGATCAGGCAAGGATGAGCAGATGCAGTGAGTGGGGGCTGTGACAGGAGGGAGCTCAGTTCCAGGCGCCACACCTCTCTCCCTCTGGCGAAGTCATTAAAGCAATCCGAGCCTCCTTTTCCATACAGACTCCTGCCGTCTTCTTGGGGATTAGTCATTTAGTCAAGACGCTTCATGTTGCTGAGGTGCTCATCCACTCATTCATTCATTCAAATATTTATTAGGAACCTACCACGCAGTAAACACTGTGCTACGTACTTGCAATTAGTAACGCACAGAATAAACATTGTCCTGGGCCTCAGAGAACACACAGTTAAGAGTGAAGGGCAGACAACTTTGGGGGTGGATGTGCGATGGAAGCCATCATGTGACCTGGCTTCATCTTCCTCATCTCTGCCCCCTTCCTGTGCCCTCCCAAGTCTTCCATCTACTTCCTGAACATGCCAGGCCTCTTCATGCCCATTTCTTTCCTGTCTTAACTTCACTGTCCTTGCTGTTCACTCAGCCCGGAATTATCTTTCCAGATATTTGTGGAGCTGCTCATTTCTTTCACTCACACCTTCCTCAGAGAGGTGTCCTCCGACTGCTCTACCCAAAAGAGCAATTCCACATCCTTCTCTATTGCCTGTGGTTCTGCTTTATCATTTTTTTGCACTTGACATTCTAGTCTAGATTTGTCATTGCTGTTATTGTGTGTTCATTGTCTGCAGCTTCATGGAACCTAGACTTTTGACTCTTTCATTCAGGGCTAGCTCTCCGGGACTTGGAATACAGCCACGATCTTGGGTGTTATTCTTCAAATGTTTGTTGAATGAATAAACGAGGGGAAAACATGGGTACTTGATGTGGTTCAGAGAAAGCTTTCTGGCAGAGGTGATGTTTAAGCCAGTAAGTTGGTCAGGTAAAGGAGTTGTTCAGGGGGAGGAGGGGAGTGCACACGTATTTGAGGCAGAAGTCCTGGAGATGAGTAAGGGCCTGTCACAACAGTGAAAGAAGCTGAGTGTGGCTGAGTGATAAAGTGTGGGTAAGGGAGAGCGCTGTGGGTGGAGAGACAGGCAGAGCCAGACATGGAGGGCCCTGAAGACCTGCTCTGGAGCTGGGACTTCATCCTACAACACAGGGGTGCCAAGTGGTACGGCCGCTTTGGATAACAATGTGACAGTTAACTCACAAAGTTGAACATGCCCTTATCATACAACCCAGAAATACCACTGCAGGTAATTACACAAGTGAAACAAAAACTTACTTTCACACAAAAGCCTCTGAATTTTTATAGCAACTGTATTCTTTATCAGCACAAAGAACTGTTCTATATTTTGAATTCCATGCTGGTGACACGGCTGCACATGTTTATCAAAATCTGCATAATCATACACTCAAAAGAGTGGTTTTTCTGCATGACAATGGCTTTTTAATTAAAAGAGCCATTGGAAGTCATTGGAAGGTTTGCAGTGGGGGAGTGACACTGTCAGATCCATGTTTCCAGAAGGTCGCTCTGGCGCCAGTGGTGGGGGTGGGGGGGGACAGCAAGAATGGACAGAGGGCCCAGGGAGAAGCTCTCAGTGGACCAAGTGGGAGATGACTGCAGCTTGGACCGTGGTAATAGTGGGGATGGAAAAAGTAGATTTGAGATGTGGATAGAAAGTAGAATCAGCAGGGCTTGGCGATGAGTTAGATCTGGGAAATGAGGAAGAGAGAGGAGTCAATGGGAGGCACATGGCCTGCAGTCAATGTGAGGTGACCGTGGGTTGACACACGTCATGGGTGCACTTAATGTTCTCATCAGCCTGGCTGGTCTGCTTTGTTCTATTTCAGCTAGGTAGCACCCACCTGAGTGCTTGCTTCCGGGGCCTCTTTGCGGCCATGATAAAAAATCCACCTGTGTTATATGTTACAGTTGAGACTTCATGTTCCATAGAATTTTCCATGCTTGGGCCTGCCACCATGTGGCTGGTTCAGCCATTGTGTCTACTCAGTTTATGCAGGGACAGCATGAAGACAGTTGCTGAGTCAGATGGCGGGCCTTTCCACATGCCAACTACTATTTTCAAGACACTTTAGAGACATCTCAACAAAATGAAAAGCAACAACAGATATCAAAGAAAAGTCAGTACAAATGGCCTAGCAAGGAGAGCTGTTTCCCTCCCCAAACCGGGAGCACCTGCACAGGAATGTGGCCTGGGTGGGCCTGACTGTGCGGAGGGACGTGAGCGTCCACGCTCTCCTCTGTGCTGTCCACTCCTTTCAACCTCTGGCCTAGACAGAGCTGGAGAGTGTATCTCCAGCCAAATCACCTTCTCCTACTTTCATGCGGCCCAGGTTCCGTGTGGTCTGGCCTGACAAGGAGAAACTCAGACTGAATGAGTACGGGTCATGGCCTGGAGGTCACCAATTCCTTTCAGAGTATTCAAAATTGCCGGCCAATGACATGGTATTGATCCCTCAAATATTCTTGTGAAGTTAATTGGAAACTCTTGCCTATGCTTATGAATAGGGAAGCTGAAATAGGAGACATTCATTCTAGACAAATCAGCCTAGATCCTAATAAGGATAATGGCAGAGTATCTCCTTAATTCTCCCTAAAGCATCCTACCCTTGCCTTAGCAGCAGGTTGCAACTTTATGGCTCTCGAAATGTCAAATTAGATCAAATTGCTTTCTGATGCTTGCCTCTTGGTGAGTGGGACGACAGGGTGATTTTGATGTTCCTTATGCTGTCTGTTTTCTGGCTTTCCTATACTAGCCTGCATTACCTTTATAGTTGCAAAGATAATGGGACAAGCATCACTAAAAAGCATCCTGCACAGCATGAAACCATTTTTAAACGTGTACCTGTGAGATCACATACCCACGTGTCAGTAACGGCCATCCTGTCTGCCTGCAGGCACGGGTGCGTTTTCTTTCCTTCCTGGTGCTTTCTACACTTTTCCAGTTGCTTTGGCAGATACAAATTACTTTCATAATCAAAAATGAATAAACCACTTTTTAAAAATTGCCATACAGATTTCTCCTTGATTAAGGTGTCCAAGCATGAGGAACCCCGGCTGTCCGTGCTGACCCTGAGCATAACTAGCTTTGTGACTCAGGCATGTTGCATCCAGTGGGACAGCCATTGTCATGGCTTTAAAGAGGGGTCAGAGTGTCAGTGCAATCTCACCCATTGGCAGTGAGCTAACACGTGTAAGAGCACTTGGGAGGAAGGGACTGAGCTGGGTACCACAGCTGGAGCTGCTGTTCCGTAATATTCTGTTCAATATGATCAAAGGAGCCTGTCCTTTGAAGGCACATTGTTTTTTATTTGGGGAGGGGGGAGACTAAATCACAGTGACTAAACCAATCCTCTGCACTTTGGCACTTCTTGTGCTGACTGATGCCGTGTGAGAGCCGCGGGAAGAAGGTTTGTCCCTACACGCCTGGGTGTCCTGCTGCCATCCAGGCTCAGGCAAAGGGATCCACCTGGAGGGGGAAGTCTGAGGGGGTGCAGGAGTCCAGAGCACTGCCAGCTCTGGGAAAGGGCTACCCCCGTGGCCAGGCAGGAGCCCAGTCTGAACAGGGATTCTGGGAAGCTGTGGCGTGCTGGCCTTCTGAGTCTTGTCTGTTGCTGTAGCTAAATCTTCCACAAAGACAGTCAAACCTTCGAACTAGCAAAGCCCAACTCTTGGCTGCACACTGACAGCAAAATCTATGGCTGAGCAGGATGGCTCCATCAGGAAACTGAAGCCATTGTTCTCTTCCAGTTAGAAGTCATGTAATTATCAGTGTTCGGTCATGTAGCTTTACAGCGGTGATGATTCACACAGATTCTCGGTAAGCAGAGGGGACAAATGACACAGAAAGAATGGCTTCGAGATCAACCTGCTCAAATAGAGGAGACTTTGTATATAAAATCAGAGAGAGAGAGATTTATGTTTCTCTGAATTTGAAGCTTCACTAAACACTTAAAAACATATTCTCTGGGTTCTTCCCTCCCTCTCTCTCTCCAGGATTGGAAATAGAAATTATTTAGTCTTGGAATTCAGCTTAGTTTAAGTTTCTCCTGTAGCTAAGCACTAGTGAGGGAGGGGAAGGCTGCTTCCAACAGCTTGTATTCTGATCACGCTTTTGTTAAGACGTCTTTGTTGTTAAATGATTGGTATATTGGTATCATTTACTGTTAAATGATTGGCATATTCATTGACTGGTAAAGTTCTACAGTGGTGGAACTATGGGTCCTTGATTTGCTTTTCTACATTATATTTGGCTTATTTTCCCATATACTTAAAAATTTAAAAAAGTATTCTTCTCACTTTTCAAGCAATTTTAGGAGTTGTCCTATGGTTAGAAAAAAAACAACAAACAAAGCTTACATTTATGAATATGAAACCCAAATATTGAAGATATCTTGACATAATTTAATTATTGTCAATGTGACTGTATTTAAGCCAGCCCAGAGGGGTAGCCAGAACTTTCCAGAGGGAATAAGATGGTCCTCATGGCTCAGGCTCCAAAGCTGAGGGCAGCAGCTGCTGGACCATCAGCAGACTGGTTCCGTAAGAGGTTGGGAGCAGTTTTGCTACCCAGCAGTGCATCGCCCACCTTCACCTACACATAGACAAGGTAATAAGAATGCTGAAAGACGGTTAGTGAGAGAGGGTTTCTCTGAACCCAGATTATCTCCTCTCCTGCTCCCACTCAGAAGAAACATGTGAAGGGAGGAAAGAAAGGGTAGGAGCACGGGGGGTTGGCCAGGAGAGGAGACTAAGTCTTGCCCACTTACCCCCAAACTAGTTGCTTGCATACCTGCAGAAACCCAAGGCTGCCATGGATTCGGAGAGAATGCTTAGGATAGCTGGACAATGGCTCTGCAGAGTTGGGAGGGCATCGAGGCAGCAAAAGTCCAAAGGGGACAGATCGATGGAATTGTCCCCAACAATAAGGCTGAAGGGACAGCAAACAACACTTCCCCCTGTGGTGGCAAGGGTAGGTGTCATCTTGTCATCCCTGGGTCAAGGGGGACATCTCAGATGAAAGCTGGACCCTAGTTGCCATGAAAGGACCCTGCCCAAGGGTTCTGCTCAGTTTTGGAGACAAGCTATCTTGGTTCTTGACATATAAAACTATTCCTTCCATTTCTATTGCACACATCTGGGCAGACCTCCGTCTTTCATAACACGATCTAGTCTAGTTCTAGGTTTGGAGAGCTCTCCTCCACTCACTCCGTAGATACTTTGATGCTCAGAGCTGTGGAGATGGTCCAGATTGTACAATGAGACCTTGAAAAGCAAGTTTTCTGTTGAAATGAAAGGTACTGGGGAGCCTTTCTCTGATAGGCGGGTTTGACTTTAATAGAACCCCTGGTGTTTGGTAATGAAGAGCCCAGTGATTCATACATCAAACCCAGAGCCTGGCTCTGTCACTCCTTAATTATATGACCTTGAGAAAATTGCATAACCACACTGTGCCTTAACTTTCTCCTTTGCAAAATGGGGATAGTGATGGGTACCTATCTCACAGAGCTGTGTGAGGTAATATGTATCAGTGCTTAGAACATTGTCTTGTATGGTCAGCACTTAGGAGCGTCAGTCATTGTCACGGACACTGTTGGATCCCTGCTCCAGAATTGGCTTTGAAGTTCCCATGCACACCCATGGGTTCCTGCCCCTTCCTTACTTTCCTGAGAGTGTTTCCTAGCAGCAGCAGTGAGCTTAGCTCAAGTGCATGGCAGGTCAAAAGTGACAGGAGTTGGTGTCCCAGAAGAAACTCCTAACCAGTGAGGGCCAGAGTTGGAGGACAAATGCCCCAGCTCCTGTGCCCCTCGGGGTGGATTCTGAGGCATATTCTGCATGTTCTTGGGTAGGACCCTCGGCAGGATGGAGCTCCACTTGTCCATAGCACTCACCCTTGCGTTCACATACCCTATACTGGCTTGCCGCCCTTCTCTGTCTCAACCCCCCTACTCCTTCATCAATTTTCCAAGGTCAGCTCCAAAACAAATGGCATAAGCTTAAATCCTTATTTGAACAGGGGGCATTGGGAGAACCAAAACTAAGACAGCTCTTTTATTGTATATGTAAGTTTCCTAGATCCTTACAAATCATTCTATCTTAGATGTTTATAGTATTACCCACAACCCATAGGAGGTGCAGAGCTCACAGTAGGAGCTCACATACTTGTTGATTTTTAATTCTAAATTATCTTCCATCATTCAGTAGCTCTCCCTGAGTCCCCGTGAGCTTCCAATTAGAATTGTATTCCCAGAATTTCAGATGGATGGATCATTACCCTTAAATATCTCCCCTCAGAGAATGCCAGGGCTCTGTGCTTGCTCACCTCTGTGCTCCCAGAGCCAAACACAGCATCTGGCACCAGCAGAATTCAATAAAAATCTCTGCTGTCTTATCATTCCAAACCTTACCTTTCATGTTCAATCAGAACCTATCTTGCTGCGAATTAAACCTCAAATATGAGAAAGCACCATCAGACTAATTTCATAGAGTAAGTTCATCGGTCTAACGATTGTCTTGAGATGTTCTAGGCCTGCGCAGTCCAGCGCAGCAGCTGCTCGCCCCAGGTGGCTCCTGAGCATGTGGAATGTATGAGATGCATGCCTGAAGATAGGCTGTGCATTTTTCTGGTCTTTGAACAACTTGTTCAACCTCCCTAAGCCTCAGTTTCCAACTCTGTAGAATGGAGATGATGTTGCTCGACCGTGTATTTCGTAGAATTGCTATGAGGAGCAAATCAGAGGGTAGAAGGTTAGATTTACGTGGACCAGACTCTGAGACGAGTTCCTAAAAATGACCAGTTTGGGGAGGGGCAGAAGCTTCGACTCCGAGTGACCGAAGAATGGCAGAGGGTGAACAGTGGCAGATGAACTGTTCTTCTTCCCTTTGCATAGACTATATCAATATAAAATCCGTTAGAGAATACAGACCTAAGTATATATTACCACTTAATTTACTTAACTAAGTATGACATATCAGTTGGTGTGATCATTATCCCTATGGGTTTGTTTGTTTTTATAGCTATGCACACATTTTCATTCTTCAGAACCCCAAGGAACAAAATGTTATTGGCATCCTCTCCAGAAACAAGGAACAGCTGCATTTGTCTGGGACGTGTCCCGGGCTGCTCCTTCCTCCATGTGTGAAGGATGCTGTTATCTGTGAACTCCAAATTGAAGAAGGGGACTGGATTCCCACCACCCTCCTTCACCAGCACCCGATAGCTGCTGGGTGTGCCATGTGGATACCCCACTGTATCTCACACCCCTACGGCAGTGGCCTGAGCCAAAGAGACACTACCGGCATTGGCCTTTCCGCTGAAGTACGCAGTGATGACCAGAGCCCCAGTGGAGGAAAGTTCTGGAATGTCCCAGCTTCTTCAGCCCTGACTTCATTCCGACTATTGCTGCTGAATATGGAGGGGTCAGACTGTTAAGCCTGGAAGAGTCTCAAGCAGTGGTTCTCAAGTCTGGACGCCTGTCAGACTCTCCTGGGGAAACTCATCCTGAGAGGATGAGTTAATTGAATGAGCACAGGGTCCTGGGGTTGGGTAATTCATAAAACCTCTCAAGGGGTGAGGACCACTGGTCCAAAACAGGGACTGGAACCACTGTCTCTCACGTTCCCACCCAGGTTGTCAGACAGAATGTGGGCTTCACACTCGGATATCTTTGAATTTTGAATTTTGTTTCATTTACTCATTCACCGAGGACTTGAGTAAACTATTGAAACTCTCAAATTCCTTGCTTGTATAATGGGAGAAATAACACTTATCTCAGAGCATTTTGGGGAAAATTAAGTCTGTTTCCTCTACTCATTGTAAGCAACTCGAGGACAGGGACCATCTGGTAACAAATGTAACTGGATCTTTCTGACCCCAGAGTTCATTATTTTGACCAGCGCAATGCAGTGGCTCCCCCCCCCTCCCCGTGCCACATGCTGTGTCCCCAGCCCCCTACAGGACACCTCCGCCTGCCGCACAGCAGGCACTCCACAGTATGTGATGAATGGATACAAATGAGAAGATGTAAGTGAATGAATGAATGAATGAAGCATCTAGACAGTTAGTTAATGTTAGTTCTCTTTACTGTTGATCAGGCCTCCCTACTAATACTGTCAGATGAAAAGGGTTTCTTTTCAGTAAAGGCAGCATTCAATAAAGAAAATTATATTGTGCCTTATACTATTGCTATCGCAAAATGGGAACTAGACCAGCCGCAGAGCAGCCCCACCGTTTAATATACTGTTAGGCAGAACATGATTTTAACTTGAAGGATGTTGATAGCCCAAGATCAGAAAAGCAAATTTCAACTCATGTCTCAGGCTTCTGTTAATCTTCCAAATTATTATCTGGACACTCGCTGTCAGCATATTTTATGTGCTTTCTTCATGTATTCTGAACGCAGCTGTGCTAAAGCTCTGAGGACTTATTTTAACACATTGGAGCAGCTTGGAGTAGTCGGAAATGCAGTGTGGAGTCAGCAAGAATGAGTTCAGGTTTTGGACGTCCACTTACCAGCTGTGAAGGTTTAAGCCCAAGCATCTCAAATGAAGTATTCATGCCCTGGAGGTTTGGGACGTTACGCTGAAAGGTCTCAGAGATGCAGGATGAACACAATACATTCATTCATCCCTTAAGCAAATATTTATTGAATGTCAGGCATTGTATTACACGTGAAATGAATAAGACAAATAAGGTTCCTATTCTCAGGGAAACTTAGATTCTCCAAAGAGAGACATATACATAACATAATTTCAGATAGAGATTACTGCTATTTTAAAAAAAGGTGACATGTAGTTATTTTTAAAAGGCAGGTCACAAGTTTATTTGAAAAGGCCTGGTAATGGGTTATTATTAATTGTCTAGCTAGAATCCACTTTTCCTTTTCAAAGGGTATATGCTGATTTCAATTGGATGTCCCATGTGGGTGAACATTGGTTGGCTTAGGTCAAACATATCCCATTCCCCATTGGTTTAAAATGGCCATATGACCCAAACAGTCCAATCAGGGTAAACCTTGGGACTCTTGGGAGTCCTGGTATGAAAGGTCTTTTTTTCTTCTCTTCCCCTTAGAACCAGAGGATGAAGATGTAAAGACAGAAACTGTTGGAGCCATTTTTACTATTTGGCAACTACCACAGTAACATGATTCATCAATAAATGCTAAAATTCATGGACAAATTATGATGAGAAACAGGATATTTAAATCATCTCAAAATATCTCTCAGCAACAGTATAGTAGAGAGATGCGGCAGGTGCCACCTTAATTTAGTGGTCAAAGTGTTCATCCCTGTAATGGACCATCTCATCATCATATGTCTCTAGTTAGGATGCACTCGATGGACACAGGACAGCTTTGTGGTATCGGTTCCAAAAACATATGACCTAATTTTAAATCATGAGCAAACATCAGGCAAATCCAAACTGAGGGCCACTCCACAAAATAACTGATCAGCAGTTTCCAAAATGTCAAGGTCATGAAGGACAAAGACAAACGATTCTAGATTAAAGGAAACTAAGGAGATATAACAACCAAATTCAAAGTGTGATCCTGGATTAGGTCTCGAACCAGAAACAGGACATTAGTGGGGCAATAGGTAATATTTGAATAAGGTCTGTAGACTACGTAACAGTATTGTATCAGAAAAAATGTCCACTTTGATTATTTTGCAGAAGTTATATTAGATATTAGCACATTTGGAGAATCTGGTGAAGAGGGCACCGGAAATCTTGTACTATATTTATGACATATTTGCAAGTGGAATCATTTCAATAGGAAATGTTTGAAATATTTTTAAATTATTTTCAAATGTGGAAATGAAATTCTCAGCGTTTAAAATGCTCCCATGGTCGCCCTTCCCTTAAGCCCTTTCCTGGCCCCTCACCCACTGTAATTCCACGTTTATGTTTACTTCGGTATGAAATGGTTTCTGTTGTGACTCAGATGTCCACATTCTGGCAGCCTGTGGGCTAACTTGACCTCCAATCCTTTTTACATGTGGCCGCTGCACAAGTTCTCCCACCCCACCCTGCCAGTGTGATTTGTCACAGCTCCTCACTCTTCCTTATTGTCTCACACTTCAGGTCGGCTTTGCTTGTTTCTATTACCACATCTTTTTTAATCCTTTGACCATTTTTACACAAATCTTGAAATCTTGTTTAACAAATTAAGCAAAATAGCTTTTGATAGATGACTTCAGACTCTTCAGATGATCACATTCACTGATTCATAGGGTCTGAATTAATGTTCCCTTGACTTTTATTACATCATGAAAATAAGTGCTATTTCATTTTTGACTCAGAAATAGCCATTAGTCACAAAAATTCCTAGCATTGCTCTTTTGAGTGTAATATCAGTTGAAATCAATGGCAAAATATATGAAAAGGAGGAAGTTCACTGAGATTTATTACTCGTTTCTCAGAAACCTGATGGGCTCTTAGTTTAGGGATTACATCAACACTTCCAGAGTCTTTCCCCATCACCTTCATATATTTTTTTAGATTTTCCAGATGATTCCAATGTGCACTTAGGTTTGAGGATCACTGATTGTCCTTCATTATGTTTGAGGTGAATGAGCACCCATTGTTCTGGGGAAAGGGTGTAACAGGAACATTGGCAAGTTAACAAAGTTTTCCCCTCCCGGTACCCCTTGATGTGTAGGTTGGGTCACAAAGGAGAAATCACACATTGAAAATTCCCAGGGTTCTTGGTGAGCGTGCAGATGTCAGGGTGCACCATCCTGGCTTCCGACTCAGTGTTTCTGCTGCACCTCATGCTCATGCCCTGTTCAAAGCTTCACAGGAGGGCCTGTGTCTTTCTACCATTCAAAGCTTTATTTCTGAATCTCTTGTCCTGACCATTTCTCCCACTGCTTTGCTTCTTCTTGATCCCACGAACTTCGAAATTTGTTGCTCAGGCTCCGATTTCCATCTTGAACTTTCCCATTGGACTAGACTTCTGGCCATTTTCTTCTTCCTGGGTCCTATTGACCATAGTATGGTCTCCCTCTGTGAATCTGGGTGCACTCTCCCCAGAGGTTTTTCTACCTCCGGGTCACTTCCCCCATCTTTCATATGCTGGACTCATCCCTGCATAAGACTCCCTGTATAAGCTGTTTAAAAAGCCACCTTAAAACTCAGTGACTTGACACAACAAACATGATTCTCTGGAATAAATGGATGTTTCTTCTGGTCTGGACCAGCTGGGCTGGAGTGGGACTCACTCAAATCTTTGAGACCTCAGCTTGGGTGGCTGGGACAGCTTGGGACCTCTTTCTACGTGGTCTCTTATCCTCCAATTGGCCAAACTGGGCTTCTTTATATGACGGTGGAAAAACTCCCCAGAAGGAGCAAGAGAGGGCAATCCCTAATGTACACATGGCTCTTCAAGCTCCTATTTGCTTTATACTTGCTGATATGCCACTGACCAAAGTAAGTCACATGGCTAAGATCAAAGTCAACATGGGAAGTGGCTACCTGAATGTGTGAATCACTGGTGGCCATTACCACAGAGGCAGACCACAGCCTTCCCCCACAATTCCAATTATCAATGCCCCTCTCATATGCAAAATACATTCTCACCCTCTGAGGACCCCACGTCTTATTCAACTATGGCAGGAAATTCAGAACCCCAGATCTTGTGATTTCTATCAATTCCAAGTGTAGGTGAGACACGTCCTTGGCTGGGGCTCCTCTGGATCCAAAACCTGTAAATGAGACAAGCTGTATGCTCTGCACACAGTCGACAAACCGTGGGAGACAGAGATGGGACAACCGTAGTAAGCACTTCCATCCTCAAAGGAAATTAAAGGAAGATGCACGGCAGGCCTGGAATCCTGCCAGGCACATGCTGCCAGGCCTCCCGTGCCAAGGGCCAGATGCACTTCACCAGGACCACAGTCCATTGTCTCTGTTGCTCTGGGCAGCCTCGTCCCATCCTGGCTCTTGGCTTCGCCTTCTGAGACGAGCTTCCTTTCCACAGGTGCTCAGTCCTGAAACGGACCCCTCCGAGGCACACCCTGGTGCCAGGTGAGTTTTCATCTCCCATCTCCCCCTTCACCGCGGCTGCCTGGCTCCTTACAAGGGGGAGGGCTGCCTGTCCCAAGGGCAGCCTCTCCCGATGGGGACAGCCTCCTGGAGGTCCTCCAGGCGCCACATAGAGGGTCACCTTGAAGTACTGATGTCTGTGTCTTAAGTCCATATTTTGCGTTGATTTCAAGTAGGAGGAGTTGAAAGAATAAGATAATAGTTTCAAAATAAATTATATGGAGTATTTTCTGAAACATTTACTCGAACTCGTGGGGAAACAATTTTCCTCAGCTTTAGGACAAAAGACTGTCGTGAACTATAAACCCGTATTGTTTCTCAGATGTGGGCAGCAGCCCTGCTTGCTCCAGCTTCTCTGCGCATTTAGTGCTGGTGTTTCCACAAAACGTTGTCTCATTCTAGCAATAGGCAGTGTCCATCCATGACACGTAAACTGATCTTTAAGAAAGCAGTTCCCTTTTTTAGGTGCAATGATTATTTTTGAATTTTTATATTATAATTATGTTATTTTACCCAATTATATACTAATAGAAATTGTAATGATAAATCAGTCTAGAATTTTGCTGCTGGGAACTGTGAAATGATGTTCAATAAAAAACTTTTTAGCTTAAAAGTATATCATGCTAAGGTAAAGTTCTGTGGGTGACGTAGATGGGAATATGGGTGCCAAGAGGAATCATCAATAATGGAAAATTTCCGGCTGTTAAAGCGCTTATTTCTGATAAAAGAGCTTTTGGAATAGATGAAGGTGGGTATTTGATACATTTAATCAAGTGATTTAACAATTTTAAGAGTCGATGTGTCGGGAGGTATATAGTTATCAATTACTTAAACTTACAATAGAAATTGTGTATGTTAACTTAGGAGGGTGTGAGGAGGACCCAGAGTTTCCCCACAAATGTCGAGAGAGCCCAGAACAGAGCATTTCCCTAGATCCATCCTAGATGGTGGGAGATGAACACAGAACTGGGGCACGTGGGGACGAGGTGTCAGCCCCTCTGTGATTTTGTGGGGGTTGGCATTGGGCCCATCGTCACTTCCGGGCTGTCTCTGTCTTGTTGCCAGGATGTCTTGATTGGCTTTCCAAGAGAAGGTGAAGCAGAGAGACCTTGAGCTGGAAGACACTTCATCCTCTGGAGTGTGCTCAGGTGTGCCTGGTGTCACGATGGCCTGCACTCAGTATCCCGACTGCAGTGTCCTCAGCCATTCCTCCTGCAGTGGCCACAACTCTGCTAGAGAAGCAGATGGTGGAGTGGGACATGGCACGTGCTAGCTAATCAGCCCCTGCAGTGCTAGCACCTTGATGGCACGGCCCTTTCAGTGAAAAGATATGGTATGAAAAGTGCATGACAGACTGGGGAGGGGACGTGGGTTATCCTCCCAGCCTTTGGGGCCCAGAGCCCTCAGAGAGCTGGAGAGCAGGCGGTGGGCATTTGTGCCAGGTACCCGGGCACCCTGGCAGCAATGGGGCTCTGAGTCCCCTGTCGGTGGTGGTGGCTGCCCCTCTCCATGACCTCATCTCGCATCTGCTAGTGCTGCCTGCGCAGTCCATTTCGTTCGCCTCTCCTGCAGCAATCCAGCCCACCACCACTGGCTTGAGATGTTTGCCAGCGAAAGCTGTTTGGGCAGAAGGCATGCTGGGTCCTCTGGGTCTAAGTAAATGCCAGTTGCTTCCCAGAGGCTCCAGAAGTTATTCTGTGTGGTTTGCCCAGGCCTCACAAGGACAGGCTGTGTCCTGGAGTGTTGACTCTGGGCGGGACCTGGCGGGAACGGGGCAGGTGGGAGGGACTCTCTCAGGCCTGTTGAGACACCCTGTTGGCAAGTGGAAAAGAGGGAGTTCTCGGACAGCCACCGCCTGTGGTCCCCACAGCTCTGAAGGTCAAAGAGGAAGCATGGGAGTATGTGAAGCAGCCCCTGCAATTGAGAGTTATAATAATAACCTTCTCAGTTTGCTGTTTCCGTGATGAAACTCCAAGTTGCGTTTATTATGATGGGGGGGGTATCCCTGTGAGGTCTGTGAGGTTAACACTATTTCCATAATGATGTTGAGATTTTTTTCTAAGAGTTTATTCTCTAAGAGTGTGGAGGAGAGGGAAACATTTCCGTCCTCCTGCTTGGGTGAGGGTTTCCAGCTGGGTCTGCAAATTAAACTCACACAGACAGATTAACAGGAGAAAAGCCCACCCGTGACGCTGAATGTTCCTGTGTGCACAGGAGCCTTCACAAGAGAAGAAAGCCCGAAGAACTGACCAGAGCAGGAAGCGTTTATACCTTTCAGGCAAAGAAACAATGAGATTGTGAAGAACGGGAAGGACAAAGAAGTTTGAGCTACAAGCAGGCGTGCTGAAGAGGTGCCTGGGAAGGGAAGGGTTAGTTGAAGCGGGTTTGTTCGCAGACCAGACCTGGAGGCCTCTCTAGGCTGATGACTGTCTTCAGGCCAAGGAGGTTTTACAGCCTTCCTTTAGGCAGAAACAGGGGCGCTTTCTCCTTGTTTACTGCTTCTTCATTGCCTTCAGCTCAAAATAATTTTTATGCCAAAGAGCACATTGTGGGGTGACATATTCCGGTTTCTTTCAAGTGTATTGTGGACTTTTCCAGGGGCTCCATGACATATGATGACATTTTTGCTCCGATGACAAAGAGAATGTGTGCTTTTGATCCATACTTTTTAAAGACTTCCCAGTTTTAATTTTTGTTATGGTACACATCCATGGGTACAACCCCATCGATAGAATGATAGCTGTTTGGGAGTCTTAATAATTTTTAAGAGTGCTAAAGAGTCCCGAGACCAAGATGTTTGAGAATTGCTGCCTTAGAGCTTACATTTTGGTGCCTGTTTTGCGGATTTGGAGAAAGAGGTCCCAAAGAGAGGGGGTGAGTTGCTCAAGGTCAGCCGAAGCTTGAGGCAGGGCCAGGAAGAAAGCTGTCCCCACCACACACCCAGGACACTTTGCTCATTAACCACTGGCCACAGCAGTGAAACTCATGGAAGGGCTTACTTCCCTGTAATTACTCTGGGCGGGGGCTTTCTGCCCCTTTACCTCCTGCCTCCCTCTTCACCCGCCCCAGGGGAAGTGGGGGTCTCTTAATATGAGAACACAGCAAAACAACGCTACGGGAGGCCACTAGTATTAGGAAAGTTGGCAAAGGAGGGCTTGTTTGTGCTCCTCTCTGAAGGATGTGAGGTTGCTCTGCATGGAGCCAGGAGCGGGTCAGGTTGGGACAGGAGCGGGTGAGGTTGAAGCACGGGTGCAGCGGGCTGGTCCGCAGCAGACGCAGTCTGGGCCGAAGGGGACCGTCACGTGGGAACAGGCAAGGGCTGCCTGGACTCATTTCTTGGGTTCCAGTTGTGGCACTGATCAAGCTACACATTTAAAACCCAAGTCTTTCATCTCGAATTCTACTTACACACAGATTAAGATTTATAAATCTGGCCCATTTTAAAAATCATTTTGGAAGACCTTAGATTAATATGTTGTATCACTTGCAAATTCAGTTAAACTACTTTAAGCATTTAAAACTGCATATATAGATTTAACACGTTTGATTACCTTTTTAAGCAACTCAATTGCCTGACTTTAAAAAAACCTTGAGTATGCAAATAACCTCTTAAAGAATGAACAAATCACAGTCTTATGAGTGTGATGAAGCTTAATTTTTCTTAGATGCTTCAACTGTATATAAAACAGTGAGATTTCAACTTAAAATCTAAATCATTGTTACTCATTTTAAATTGAAATTTCCATACTTACCTGTTCATAACTCAGGCCAAATTATCCTAAATGTTCACACATCTAAAATACCAAATATGCATAGATTGCTAAGGCAAAATATTAATACTTATTGTTTGGATACTCTTAAACATTTCTATGTTCATTTTTTAACTCTTTCTGAACTAAGACAAATTAGGGAATGTTTTAGGTAGATAACCCTACCATCCCCTGGGGGTGACCTTCCTGTGGAATTTGGGGATTGCCGTCTCAGCCTGCTGCAGGTGCACATGACCCAGACCCTGACGAGACCCTGACCTGTGGCCCTGACACCAAGGACCCTCCACATGGTGTCCCATGTGTGGCTTTTACATTCAAGTCAGGCAATAACTAGTTCTGCTGCTGCTCGAAGAAAATTTCAACTTTTACTAAAACCGGTCATTTGCTGGGATTTTGCTTTTTGTTGCATCTTAAGATATGGAAAAGTTTTTGAGGGCAGACAAAAACCCTTGAATCGAGAGACTCCTGCCCTGTTTGAACTCCCCTATTTTGGAGCCTCCTGACTCTTAGGAACAGCAAGATGTCGAGATGCGTTCTTCCAAGGGCAGTGGGTCACTTCCACCTGTGACACATGAACAGCCCGACCTTTGCTTTAAAGTCACATTTTAAGACGAGGCCCTGGCCTTCCAGGAATTTACAACTAGGCATTCTTTTCTCTGGCTCTGTCCTGAGCTTCTGAGAGGGTCACATTGCATCAGTTCTGTCTCTTGCACCACCACCCTTGCACAGACACACGGCATGTCCTAGCACAGCATGTCCAGGACATCTGTTAGGAGTTTAACAAATGTTTGAGGGATTGAATAAGAAACGATGATGAGAAGGTAGAGTCAAGTGGAAAAGTAATGTAGAGTTGGTCAAGTAGAGACGGACAAGGAAAGTTAGTCTTTGAAGAAGTTTTGCAGCAAAGAGGTTATACCTGATGTAAAGGCAAGGTCTAGGAAAGAATTCTTCAGAGAAATGTAACAATAACAAAAATTTGAGTGTGTACTATGTGTCTAATTCTATTTTAAATGTTTTACATGTATGAACTCATTCACCCCTCCCAGCACCCCTATAAGGTAGGTATTATTATTGCCATTTGCCGGAGTGAGGAAACTGAAGCACAGAGAGAAGCCTTTTCCTGTTAGGTTGTTTGTGTGATGATTTGCTTTAAGATATTTCAGCAGAAACTTGAGTGCGATGTTTATGTGTGTAAGTTAACTTTGCAACCCTGGATAGGTAGGTGCAGTTGAAGCCTGCTACTCAGGACCCCACACCCCAGAGGTGGTCCTGCTCCCCAGACCTCCCTCCCCAGCCCTGCTGGCTGGTCCTGCTCTCAGAGCGCTGGTCTGTCCACCCTGAAGTGGCTCTTAGCAAGGCGCTTGTTGGAATGTTTGGGATGGAGCAGGGCCAAACTGGGCTTGAAACGTGGGACGGGGGGAACAGTTTTGTGCCTGCTTGTTGATAAACTTTTGCCTCTGTAGAATTTGATCTAAGACTTTCTGTCTTGGTGACATGCACCTCTGATCACCAGAAACCCGGACAATTGTCTACCCTGATGCTGCATGCCACAGCCCCATGTCACATGGCTGGTGGGTGGCCACACCAGTGCTCGTCCCCAAGCCTCTGGCTCCCCGAGTGCTACAGCACACTGCCTGCTTCTAAGGGCAGATGGAACGGAGTGGGCAGGTGTTAGTGAGGGTGGGGTGCTTAGGCAAAGGGAGTAGTGGGGAGCAGCCGTGTTTCCAGAGGAAAGATTCCTTCAAGACAGGAACGGAAGGGGTGATGGTGTGAAGATGCTGGGCGCCTCTTCAAGTAAATCTCAAGGCAATGGGAGGAAAGCAGGATCTGCCTGACGGATTTGCTGTCTTTGGTGAAGTAGGAATCAAGGGCTTGGGTTGGAAGAAAGGGGGTAGGGCTGGAAGAGGACTTAAGTTCAGTGGTGATGGGGACAAAGTCCCTTTTGTTTCTCCCTTTTCTGTCATTGTGTGAAGTGGGGCTGGCTGTCCAGGACCAGGATGTGGAACTTCTCCAAAGGAAATCTGGGGAGGGAGGGGGGAGGGGGCGGGGGGATGAGCGTGGCCCTAGAGTCAAAACCAGGTATTTGTCCTGATTCTTGGTGCTTATTAAATGTCAAGGCCATCCAAGGGGAGACCTGGGGACCCGGCCTGTAGTGAGAAAAGGAAGGAACAAAGCTCAGCCTGTACCACCAAGTAGGAAGAGACACCCGCTCAGCGAGACTCAGCCAGTGTGGAAAGGGAAGGTGACCCGGCCCTTTGCTGTCCCTTTCCAAGGTGCCTGGGAGAGTTCAGGATGCCTGTGGAGAGTTTTAAGGTTCCCTGAGGTCAAAGGCTAGTACAATCAGTTCTGGGGAAGACGAAATGACTCTGCCCTTTGTTTTCCTGCAAGAGCCAATGAATAATTCAAGGCAATGGTTAGTAAGTGGGCTCTGTAGGACAGGCCAGCTTGGAGCAGCAGCGTCCTGATGGGTTACCATGGGACTGAGTTCTTGTTCCAACTCGTATCCTCCTTAGCGTCCCTGGCACTGTTCCCACCGGACTCCCCTGGAGCCATGCTCCTTTTCAGACAAGGGGATGAATGTCGGCTCCAGAAAGGCCCTGGAGGACCTTCAAAAGTCAGCCAGAGACAAGCAGGCGAGAAGGAGCCAGCTGACTCCCTCTCTGGCATTTGCATTGACCTGAAAGGATAAATGAGGGGGAACTGTCACAGAAAAGCGGGTCAGCTGGCGTGGGAATCCCATGCACTTGCTGGACCTCATTCTGCCTGCACGGCTTGGCCGTGGGCTTCCTTCTCCACTCAGAGGAGACAGTCTCTTCCCTAAGGACAAAGCCCACTTTCCCAGCAGCTCTCCTATGGACTCACCTTTGCTCTAGATTCTCATTGAAGAAGCAGATGTCAAGCGCTCTCAAATACAGCAAGTGCCCACTTGCCACTGGAACTAAATTTACACACTGGCACAGCAGCCACCTCAGTCAGAGAGACACTGATTGAACTGTCTGGACTTTGTCTCCACATCCAGCTGCCCGTGTATTGTCATTGCGTCCCATAACACTGAGCAAACACCCTCGAGGCGCTCGGAATGCACAAAACACCACACTGCCTCTCTTGTAGGGGACAAGGGCTGGCCCCTGCTGCCCGAAGGGCTCTCTGCTTTCCACACCACATGGAAGATCATCTTAGGCAGCCACATAGGCAGCTAACGAGTATCTGTTTGATATGATTGAACTTCAGAGTATAAAGTTTTCATATAGTTTTCAGTAAGCAGTATTCAGTTTTATAAAAGCATGTTGCAGCAACTCAGTCGAAAGCTAATTTGAGAAATATTAGCAGCCAAACCAAGGTCTTGCGTGGGACAAGGGAGAGGATGTTGATGTCAATAAAGCCTTCATTAATCTTTAGCAATATTCCCCAAAATGCAGAGTAAGGAACAGCTGTGCGGCTGCAAATCCGTCAGCCCCTGGCAACTTAGAGTCGGTCACTCCTGGAGTCAGTGCGGCCTGATAACATTTTGGTCACTCTGGGAAAATTAAGCATCTTATTTCATTGAAACACATGTCCTCACTTTTTTTGTAAAGTAATGCTTGTGGTTATTTTCCCAGAAACATGTACGTGGAGGTAGGAGAACTGATGTGAGGGAAGCTCTGGGAGAAAGTGGCGTGTGTGTGTGTGTGTGTGTGTGTGTGTGTGTGTGTGTGTGTGTGTGTGTTTCTGCTGGGGAGCAGGGAGGGACCCCGGAAGGAAGAGTTA
This sequence comes from Macrotus californicus, assembly GCA_007922815.1. Classification (NCBI taxonomy): domain Eukaryota; kingdom Metazoa; phylum Chordata; class Mammalia; order Chiroptera; family Phyllostomidae; genus Macrotus; species Macrotus californicus. Next base: position 40,733 of record VMDR010000530.1, read on the forward strand.
CTGTTTACAAAGGCAGAGCATTAGGAATCCACTCATGCATATAGCAATCCAGGACTAAGCACCCCCAAGACTACTAAGATTTAGGGGTAACGTGAATTGAGACAATATTAATAATGATAACAGAGCACTTTCTATGACTAAAGTCCATTCCAAGCTGCTGTGGTTTGAGTGTTTCTCTCCCCCCAAATCCGTATGTTAAAACTTAACTCCCAAGGTAATGGTATTAGGAGATGGGGCTACTGGGAGATGAGTCGGCCATGAGGGCTGAGCCCTCATTAATGAAATTAGTGCCTTTATCGACAAGATCCCAGAGAGCTCCCTTGTCCCTTCCTCCATGTAAGGACACAGTGGGAAGACAGCCATCGGCAGGGGAGCGAGCTGGCTCTCACTGGACACAGAACCTGCCAGCATCATGCTCTTGGGCTCCTCAGCCTTCAGAACTATGAGAAACAAGTTTCCATTGTTTATAAGCCTCCCAGTCTATGATATTCTTGTTAGAGCAGCCTGAACAGACTAAGACATGAGCCCTTGTATGTTTTGGAAAATGTCATCTGGCAAGGAAGAACAAGATATACCTAATTAACAATAAAACATAGGAAGATGTAATCAATATTATAAAAAAAATATGATGAACTTGCACAGGAGGGAGACATGAATCCTGAAGTTGGAGGCAGGAGACGGGAAAGGCTTCCTGAGGAATGTTCGTGTTGGTAGCCCAGGCACAGTCAACTGCCACTCAAAGGGATAGGAACCTAGCAGTGGCCCTCACCTCTCAACTGACACTTAGGATGCAGTGCTACATACATCTTTGGATGGGCGCTCTTAAACCCCATTTTGCCCTCTTTTATAAGGAGAGGGTGGAAGGCTGAAAACAACTCTTCCACGGCCTCCTGGCAGCCAGAGCTCTACACAAGAATTAGAGTCTTCCTGGGAGCTGCCCTGGCATGAGGTTTGGATGGAAGATGTGAAGCAGAAGCTGTCCTCTCTGCTGGTGGCCGACGAGTCAACCCCAACAGATGTGAGTGTTGGAACAGCAGCTTGCAGCTTGCAGCAGCCTGTTCTCTGGATGTGACCAGTGGATTGATCTTGAAACCCAAAGTCTATTGGCAGCTCCCTGTCTTCTGCTCCTGCAGCATTGCCAGTCTGAAATGTCTGCCGTGGTTTCTGTGTCCTGCACTGGACCCTGAGAAATAGAGACATCTCGACTGGCAATTGCCAACTCCTGCAGATAAATAGCACATGGAGAAAGTCACAGCTACTGTGGCCATGGTCACATTCGCGGCATCCATTTGTTAGCCTCCCACAAGTTGGCCTCTGCTCTATTACCCAATGTCCTGTCACTGATATCCAGCGTCCTCATCCTTGTAGGGACTCACCTCAGTGACTGCTCTTCCCTTCCTTAATACCATTTCCTCCTGTACCTGCTCTTTCCACACTGCTCCTTGTCTCTTTTTCCTCTGAATTCTCTTTGCTTCTGCCCTATCAAACTGCCTCAGCCTTGACCCTTTGCACTCTCTTCTTCAGGAAAGTGTATTTATTCTTTCTTTTGTCACTTCCTGATTGTCAGGTATGTGAATGGGCCGTGTAAAGATGGGTGGCCAGACTTATACCCTAGGAATTTACTATTTAGTAAGAGGGGTAAGTCAGATATACAAGGTCTGTCTGGAAAGAGGCCCAGCCATTGTTAATATAAGGAGAACGGTTTCCACCACATTGATGTAACCTGGCAGCCAAGGAGAGTGGACTGGAATGCACATGAGTGAACAATGACGACTTCACTGTACTAGTCAGGGGGGCAGCAGACACCATTGAGTGAGCGTGTGTACTGTGTGCCATCGCATTCAAAATGACAAAGCAAGTAGAGCAATGAATCTGCATCAAATTTTGCATTAAGCTTGATCATTCTTCCTTGGAAACTATTTGGATGATTCAGTAGACCGCAGGTATGGGCAGCTGATGATTGGCAGCTTCATCACAACAACATGCCTGCTCATGCATCATATCTCATGCAGAGTTTTTTGGTGAAACATCAAATCGCCCAGGTGACTCAGCCTCCCTACAGCCCAGATTTGGCACCCTGTGACTTTTTGCTTTTCCAAAAAATAAAATCACATTTGAAAGGGAAGAGATTTCAGACCATTGATGTGATTCAGGAAAACATGATGGGCAGCTGATGATGACTGGGAGAACTGTGTGAGGTCCTGAGATGCCTACTTTGAAGGGGACTAAGGCATCCTTATCCTGTGTACAATGTGTTTTGTATCTTCTTCAATAAATGTCTATTTTTTTATAGTATATCGCTGGATACCTTCTGGACAGATCTTATATAAAGAACATATGCCAGAATAATGAGGACTATAGGGAAGGAATCAAAAAGGGCTTTGAAATTGAAGATAGAAAATCGAGGTTTCATGAAGAAGGCATCTGGCCTCTCTGAAAGGTGAAAATGACCTCAGAGGAAGGAGAGCATTTTTAACAGGAGGAAATGACCTGAGAAAAACTGAGAAGTGAGAAAGTGCAAGTTAGGCAGGAAAATTTTATACTCAGATCCATAAAGCAATTTAGTAGTCAGAGAGTAAGCTCCATGAGGTCAGAAACCTTGTGCATCAGCTGGTATGTCTTCAGCATTGTACCTGGGACGCAGGAGGCATGCAATGAATACATGGTGGGCAAAGTCGGTTTACAGTTGCGAGTACACAAAACAGCTCTCATTCTTTATTATTATTTATTAATTATTGTAGTATTTTTCATGCAAACAGCTCTAAACCTACTTTTACCCCACCCTGTATTCGTTGAGTGAAAGTCTAGCATGATGAGTGGGCATTCACTCATGATGAAGTCTAGCATTCTCTCCCATCATGCCACAGGATGAGTTCAGTCAACAACCCTGAAGCTCCCCAGGCCACTGAGAGTCAACAAGGACAATAGGCCCCTGAATGAAGGACCCCTGGCACCCACATTTCCCATACACCCCAGCCAAAGAGCTTCCTCCTTCTTTTACCTTCTACTCTTCTGCAGTTAACCAATCCACAGGACTGAAGGTGCCACCAACCACCAGCTGATCTTGATGGCTCTACCTGGAAGATATAACCAGCAGATGACCACTGTTTACCACCTCCCCTGCCACTACCCAGGCCATCACCCACTTTCCACTCCTGACCTTCAACAAACATAGCAGCCAGAAAGATCTTTCCAAGAATATAAACCACTGCCCATCACACCTGCACTCTCCTTGTTGCCCATGTTCTGCAAGGCCTCACAGGACCTGGCCCTGGCCCACGCTATGAGGAGCCCAGACACCCAGCAAAAGAGCAACAGTGACCCCCACTTTGGTTAGCGCCACGTCAGCTCATTTCTCCCTCATACGTGGTGAGACACGCACTTTGATCTTTTTCCCACTTCCCTTCAACTCTTGCTGATCACACTGAAATGTGTTTCTTTTCTTTTCCTCTCTTGGTCTCCTATGTGAGCCAAAGGACAAGCTGTATGAAGTCTAATAAACCTATCAATAGTATTCTGACTTAACTGCCCTTCTGTTAGGAGTGAAATTAGATAAAACTAAGAACCAGCACTGGCGTCTTCTGGTTAGCCAGGACCTTGTCCCTGAGAGTCCTTGCAGCATCCCTGCAGTTGTTCCCATTGCCACTTTCTCCTCCTATGAGTCACCTGCTCTTCTTCGAGTTCCAGGCTCCTTCATATTACAGAATATTTCCAAAATAATGTCTTCCTCAGGATTACTGTTTACATGTGTTGTTCAAGTAGTATTTTTAAAAGGGTTTTCTTACTCATTTCCCCTGCGATGAACATCTTTTATCAACACTATTAATTACATAGCCATCTGTGATGTTACCCGTAGGGTATAATCAGCACTTATTACATTGTTTAGGTGGAAAACCACCTAGTTTATGATGAAAGTAAGGGAGATGCAAAGAAAAATCATTGCATGAAAACAGCAGTCATTTCCAAAAATATTCATGAAACCGCATTTTTCCTGAGTCATTGCTGGGGGAAAGGCAGAGGTAAGTCCTAGTCCCCAGTGTCAATCAAGTCACAATGCAAAAGAGGGGACAGAGCAACTGAACACACACATGAACACCCGTGCACACCTGTGCACACATGCACACGCACGCAATGAGGCAGCCACAAATTTCAAACTGGAGCGGGTGCCAGCGGTCCATTTGAGTTCAGACTAATGCTCCACCCATGAAAAGACCTTGCCTCTCAGGCCAGCGCTCCATTCTCAGGAGCCGAAAAAGAGAAAAACATCAGAGAGCTGAAGTCCGATTCCTTCAGAGGAGGAAATCCCCCCACGGAGCTCACTGTCTCATTTCACAGCACACTTCCTTGTGCTGGTGCCGTGGGCCCCTGTCATCTCTAAAAAGGAGGCAGACAGGACATTTCTTTTGAGTGTGTGAGTCCTAGATGGGCGGTCTAGCCAGCCTAGGTAAGTGAAAATAAAGGCGTGGGCTGGGGCCTGGAGCTTAGGACTCGAAAACAGTTTGCTCCCCGAGAGAGTGTCTGGACACTGATGGTGATGACTCTTGGCTGCAGGCCTTTGCAGATGCATTTCCCAAGCATTTTCGGGCTTAATGAGTCCAGAGAGTGTCCCCTGGGGCAGGGCAGTCACGGTATTACCAGATGACGGTAAGGAAACGGAGAAATCTAAGGGTGTGAGTGAGCGATGGGGACATCAGGAGTAAGTATCAGCCGGATCCCTCATGCACACGTTTGCTTCCAGGAGAGACCGAGAAAGAGGAGGGCTTCAAGCGTGAGTGTGACTTCAGGGAACAGGGAAGTGATTTTCCAAGTGTATATTTAATCCCCTGCCCCATGTTCACATGTATCCCCATGAATGCTACCCAAGCCTGTAAAATCCAGTGCACATCCATCATGCCATATGGCTGCCCAGTACTTTCCAGAACCCTTCCTCGGTTTGAAAATTTTCAGATTTATGATTCTATTTCCCCAGGAAGGAGCCAGAAATTCATTTTCCCAAATTCTTTTGCAACCAGAGAGAGGCCTGGGCCTGGCCTCCTCAGATGCACCCATGCAGGACTCTGATTAGGAGAAGCGTTTACAGAGGCAAGAGTGTTCAGTAGAAGACTTCCTCTGAGGATGACAGAGAGACACTGCAGAGGTTGTGCCGGTCCCAGCGGCCATCCACTGCAGCGCTGTGACAGCAGGGTCTCTCCCGGAGCAAGAATTACAGTGTTGGTCCTACCAAGTCGCCTCCAGGCCTCCTCCTGTAGCCCTGCCAGGCACTCTGTGTCCTGGCTGGTATAGTTCAGTGAATACAATTGCGGTTGCTACAATGAACAACCCAGAACTCTTCCTAAGGGATGCCAAGAAAAAGTCAGTGGTCAAAATGAATATTTCAATAGGCATTTACGAATTCTAACCTTGCGAAATGTATGCATGTGTTAACCTTTATTTTAGAGTTAAGGGAACAGAGTCTCAGAGATACCTAGTAATGTACTCAAGTGATTCATTACCCAGATTAAAGCTAGAACCAGGCGTTTTGGCTCCTCGTTCTGTGCTTTCTTCACAAAAACCTGCCTCGTTATATGAGGAGACAAGTCACAGTCTTGATTCAATTCAACTAGAAATTCTCAAAAACATCTAGAAAATCTTTTATGAAGTGGCTGTTGGCTTCAGGTCCTCACAGGACGGTGAGCAGAGCTGGGAGTAGGGAGAGGAAGTAACAAAATTTAAGAGCTGTCAAAATATGCAGAGGTCAATATAATACTTTAATGCAATGCTTTAAAAATCAAAGTTAATAAAAAATTCTTGATGAAGGAAATATCAAAATTTTAAATGAAAACAGGCTCAGTATGACTGGTTTTTCCCTTTATCTCAAACTCCAATATAGCTACTGATGAAGTCTTTAGGGAACTTGTCCATATGACTTTGAAATAAATTAATAGCAAGATTAAGCTACCTCATTTCTTCCTCAGATATTCAAAGTTTGAATGGTTTTCCTCCTGGCATGTGAATTTTCTCCAGCAGAATACTACAGCATCTCTCCATGAGCATTCCTGAGCTCGTAAATTTGGATTAGATCAGAGTATCCATGTCCAGACCTGCCTGGATCTTGCAGAAATATTAGCTCTGGCTGGATATCTAAAATAACAGAGTAACGGAGACCAAATGAAACACAAGCAGACATAAGATTAAATTTTAATGACTATCTGGGCTGTTGGCTGTCCAGCACCTCTAAATAGATGCCTTGATAAATCATAATGATGATAATGGCGAGGAACATTGATTGGATGCTGTGTGCCAGAGACCGAGTTAGACACTTTAAACAGCTGACGCTTCTTCCTACAACCCCTGTGAGGTAGGAACCTATGGAAGTGCGGTTGAGGTTCCTGGTCGGGAAGTGGCAGAGCCGCAGCACATGCCTGGGTCTGACAGACTCTCAGGCTGAAGTCCCCCTGCTGCCCTGTTCCCTTCCAGGATGTGTTCAGAAAGAGGATGTTCTCTGCCTTGAAGACAAGAAGCCTGAGTACTGCAGAGCATCAGGACAGGACTTCCCGGCAGGCCTACGAGCATCATAAGACTGATGGCCTCGCCTTCTCTTTGAGCAGTGATGAGAGCAGTGACCTTCCCCCCGCAATGGCTGTCCAGTGACCAGCACCCCTGAAGTATTCCTGCTGTGCTGCGACGTTTGTCTAGTCCCAAAGGCCAGCCTCACACACTTTCATGGCCATTAGCAAAACCGGTAAGTTCCGGTATGAGAAAACCTCTGCCAAAGGCATTCTAAAACAGATGGGTAAACTGAGGCCCAGGTAACTAACACAATTTCTGTAGTAAAGCTGGGACTGGTCCCACTTTTCCCAGCCTCCCGTCAGAGCTCCATTCACTGCACCACACTGGCACTCTGAGTAAGTCCGCCCTTCCATGTGAAGGCGATGCTGCATCAGTGAGCCCGAGACACTGTCCATGCTTAAAAGATTTAGTCTGCAAACCACAGTTCAAAAACTGGCACTTTTATGAGCCAAATCTAATTGGCAGATGTGTTTTTTCCCTTGGTTTGTGAAGTGTTTTTGAAAAATTTGAACTAGTTGATAACATTTAAAAATCAGGAGTTTTCACATACAAATCCAGATTTCTGGCTCCTTTTGAGAGGTTCCAAATTGAGAATGCACTGCAAACACTTTCACATATGCCAGCTACTGGCTAGAGCCGGTGTGCTGAGACCAGCTCAGACCGGCTTACTGGAGCCAATTATAAAGTGTTCAGAAGTGTTGTGAACTAATTGTTAAATAGTTGATAGTCTGAAATTGGCCATAACTAGATTATTTACACCATGGGCATTGGCCAAACTACAAATTAGGGCTTTTATATCCCCTTCCCTTCCCTGCCCAGTCCTCCCATTCCCTCCCTCCCTCCCTCCCTTCTTCCCTTCTGTCCTTCCTTCCTTGTTTCCTTCCTTCTCCTCTCCTCTCCTCTCTCCCTTCATCTTTCCCTAACCCTCCCTCTCTTGCTTGCTTACTTGCTTTTTTTTGGAGTGCCAGTTTCCCACCACAATGACTGGCTGGAACTAAAGAGAACTCACTCTGTTTAGAAGAAACACAGTCCTGGTGGGCCATCTTCTCTTATTTATGTTACCTCCTGGAGATACATCTATTATAATAGACTAAGGAAATGAATGGTGGTCTTCCTACAGCAAGCTTGCACATTGCTGTGGAGTAAGGAGAAAGGGTCGGCCATCACTTTCTCTTGATTTTAAACTCCTTTAAAACCTGTTTTAAAATTCAGGTCTCACACAACTGTGCAAAACCTAAGAGCCCAGCTCAAGGAGTTCTCATAAAGTGTGGTCCACTCACCGCTGTCCAGTTCAAGGATGAGAACGTTGATGGTGTGCCCAGAAGCTCCTCCTAACCTCTCCCAGTGACTGTCTCCTACCCCCTCCCCCAAAGGAACCACTCTCCCAACTCCTTAACACTGCGATTTTGCCTGCTTTTGAACTTTGTATCAGTAGAATCTAGAGTATATATCCGTCTATGTCTAGCCTCTTTGACATTATATTTGTGAGATCCACCTATTTTTTGGAATGGATGAGTTCCACAGCTCTTTCTATAAATATTCCACCATTTATGTATGCATTCTACTATTGGGTGGTTTCCAAATTGAGCTATCTTAGTCTGGGTTGCCCCCAAAGGAAAACCCAAGACAGAAGTTTGCCTGCTGACACTTTATGTGGAAATATTTCTCCTGGGCGCAGGTGTGCCGGGCAGGGAAAGTGAAATAGGAGATGCAGGGAGGCCAATATATGGGTTTGCTATGAAGTTAACCACTTCTACAGTTAGCTGTTGTTCCATCCTACCCCTGTCTTATAAGGGGACGGGTGAAATACATTTTAGAATTATACACTAGGGGAACAGAGAGTGGAAACATTTTTCTGTTATCCATTGGCTTCCACCTCCCATTGGCTGAGGATGATCCCACCAGAATTTCTTCAAGAACATTCTCCTGTTCTTCCATAAGTTTTCCAGGGGCATACATAAGTTTTCCAGGGAAATCCCAAGTCAGAGAATCCGCATTGCAGGAAGTCTGGTGTGTGTGGTGCAGGCCCTTCACAAGACATTACTCATTGCTCCTGCTAGAAGCCAGAACCTGCAGGAAATCAGCAGTGACAGCAAAGTGGAGCCAAGCAGATTTTGAAGTTATGCAAAAGAAGTGTCCCCATGTTGGCTGTTGGATAGCGTGGCTATGGGCATTCTTGTACGTGTGCCTCGGTGCGCATGTGCATATAGCTCCGTTAGGCATCGACATAGGAGTGGAGTTGCTGGAGCGTAAGTGCTTACATGTTCATCCTCAGGAGGTACAGCCAGTTTCCTAAAGCGGCCACTTATTTACACTGAAGTTGCTTCAGCATTCTGTGTTGTCATATCTCTTTTTAAAATGTCAGTTTATTTTTTAAATGTGTTTAATGTGCTATTTTTTTCTGTAAATAGTTACATGCAATATTTTGGTTTTTTCCTCTTTTTTTTTACTGTCGTTCAAATATAGTTGTCTCTATTTCCCTTACCTCTCCCCTCACCCCAGCTGTCCCCACCTCCCACCCCTTTGGTTTTGTCCCTGTGTCCTTCATACATGTTCCTTGACGACCCTTCCCCCTTTTCTCCCCATTATCTCCTGTCCCCTCCCCTCTGGTTACTGTCAGTTTGTTCTTTATTCAGTGCAGCAAAATATAACCAGAGACATTAAAATGTCATTTTAAAAAGTACAAATCACAGTCTAATGGCTGAAATTGTTGCCAGACTGTGTCCCCTCAGTGGTTTGGTTCACTTAGCACCACATTTTACATCTGGTCATCTGAGTGCTGTGTCCCGGGCTGCAGATGTGCTCATGGATTCTGGGCAGTTGGGGTGAAATCAACAACTTTGCACTTGACCTCAGGGGCAATCCAAAGTAAACAAGGAGAAAGGAACAAGACATGTCACATCCCCAAAAGAAGCTATCATAATTGATTACATTTCACTTATCAGGAAACCACTCCAAGACTTTGGCTAATTTGAGACTCCCTGTTGTGGCAGAGAATCTCGGCCTCGACGGGGTGTTGTGACTCTTGCCAGCAGCAGCTAGGCGCCTGCTTGCTTTTCTCTGCTGAGTCTAGGCTGCCTGCACCATGTAATCTTTGATAGAGAAACAGGAAGGAAGGAAAGACCACTTGTCAAGGTCTGACCCCAAACTCCCTTTTTCCTTACTTCCAACTCAAGGTGAACCCCCACCTGACTCCTCCATCATGCAACAAATCAGCCAATGCTCTCATTCTGAAGGCCTCTTGGCTACCACTGGTCAGAATAAAACTTCCTCTCTGAGATGCTGTCATCTCAGCCTGAGCTTCAGAGGAGCCCCCCGGAGATGCACCAAGCCTGGGGAAATCACACATACATCTCTCTGGCTTCCAAATATCCCTTTCAAAATCAGGGAAGGGCAGTCAATGAATCGTAAAGACAAGGGGTCTCGATTCAAGAAACCTCTGGGGGCTCCCAGTGTTCCTCCTGCTCTATGGCCTCTGTGACCACACCACTCCTGACCACTGGGAGCAGGAGCTCTCTAGGCCTGCTCCTGCTCTTCGTGCTGGCCCCACCCATGCGCCATCTAATACAGTTCCTGGTCCCCTGCTGGCCTGCCCTGCTCTGCCAGGCCGTGGAACTGTGCCCCATGTGGTGTCCTGGGAGACCTGGAACATCCTCTTTCTTAGAAAGACGGTTCACCCATTTAGGGCAAAGGCTTCTTTCTTTACCACGGGCAAAGGGGGGTCAGACTGTCCGCAACTTCTTGCACTGGTGAGAGTCCCAGAGATGTCCTCAAGTATCTCAACTTCCTGCCGTTCTCTGAGGAAGAAAGCCCAAGGTTCCAGCCGCTTTCTTTCACTGCTGTTCTCTCAGCCCCAGGACAAAGTTGGCTTGCTCTGGAGTACTTCCACATTTCATAGACGCTAAACACGCTGATTCACTGCACCTATGGGGGGAGGCTACCGTGAAGGTCATGGGGAGCCAGACTTTGGAACTTTACCCTGCAATTCACCATACCTATGGGGGGAAGCCACTGTGAAGGTCATGGGGAGCCAGACTTTGGAGCTCTATCCCGCCACAGCCGATATTTATTGCTGGACTCACTGTGTGTACTTACTAAGTGCCTTCCATGCATCTCATTTTAATTCTCACGACTCTTCGAGGCAGCCACTAGAATTAACCAGTTTTATAGCTGGGGGAACTGTGCCTTTGGATACACAGTTAGGAAGTGGTTGAGCCGCGGCTCAAACCCAGGCAGCTGGTCTCCAGAGTCCCCACCCTAAGTAGCTATGTTGTACCAGGATTTCTAGCCCAAGTCACCAAACGCAGACTCCTGACTCCAGCTCCCTGCTTTAGTCTTCTTTTTTCGTGGTCCCAGCCCCGAGCACTATCCTGAAAAGGACTCCCGGGATTTTGGTTGGGGATTCGGTTATCTCCTTAACTGAGAAGTGTTTGTTTCCCCTCCTCAGCTTCATCTCAGACTGAGTTTTATTAACCGTCTGAGCCAGCGCTGCCCAACGGAAGCATAACGAGAGCCACAAAGGCAAGCCTCACGTATGCCGTTTCGTTTTCCATGGCATGGCTTTTAACGGGGTAAAAAGAAGGAGGGGAGTTAGTTTTAATAATACACTGTATTTAACCTAATATTTAAGACATGATCAGGTCAACATATATTCAATATAAAAATTATTAATGAGATAACTTACACTGTTTTCATTTGTACTAAATCTTTAAAATATGGTGCATGGTTTACACTCATGGCACATCGTCATGCACACTGGCCATGTGTCAAGTGCTTAGTAGCTGCGCCAGGCTGCTGGCTACCCTATTAGACACAACACAACTGAGCCCATGCCTCGTGGAGGTCTGTGTTCTCACAGCGCGAGCCTGCAGCACAGAGCCCGGAATGTGAGGGGAGGGCAATGCGTGCATTACCTTGCCTCCTGGCTTTGGCTTTCACTCAATCATCCTCCGACGCACTTCTTCTCTGCCTCGTACTTTGTTATATCTGTCCTCCCTTTTTCAGGTGCTTGGAAGGTGACATCTCCAAGGCCAAAGTAGCTCACCTTCCCAGAACGACAACTGGACCCCTGCTCTGTAGACCCTTCACCCAGCCCTTTCGTAGTTTCTCCAGACTGACTTTGTGCTAGCTAAACCCACAGGCAGCAGAAAACCCTTACTGATGAGCTGTATTAATGTCCAGAGAACATACAGCACATTTTATCAAAAGAACATCCAGCAGAGCTGGTTTCTCATCCCAGAAGGGCTACATTGCTCATGTTAAGGACCTGCTTTCCTACGTCTGGTGAGTACGTGTGATTGAGGTTAAATCTCATACTTACACAAAGCCATGGTTTTTAATCAGGCAGTTTATCAGAATTACACCTCCGAGGAGATTTCTCAGAACGTTTTCTGCCCCGAGAGCCTAGCATAAATGAAAATCCCAGCAACAGGGATGTGTATGCTCTGAGTCTGACACTGCGCCCCTAGCAGACCCTGCTACCACCTTCCCCACCAAGAGCCTCCATACGGTGGCTTTTCCGAGAGACGGGGTCCCAACACGCAGCCCTGAGATGAGCGTTCAGAGGACCAGAACAGTCAGAAGTCTGGCACCATTCTCTCTGCTCCTCGCGTCTCTGCCTTTTCAGAGAAGCCCCTCATGCCAGTTAACACACAGGGCCGTGCCTTAACTTTCTCTGCCTAGCAGTCCTCCTGGATTCCTCCGCCGCCAGTTCTTTGCCCCTGTATTTCAGCGGAGGCGTCTGAGCTGTGGCGATAACTAAGCACATACAGCAAATTGAAGGATGGAGCCCAAATGGGAGCGGGGTCTCCCACATCTTATCAATTCCCCCAAGAACAGAGTCTCTCTCTGTGGAGGTTACTCTGTTAGGCACACAGATGAGAGTTAGGACATCTCTGCCCCGCGCCTTCCAGCAGAACGGCTCAGCAGTGACACAGGCGGCCGTCTGCTCCGCTGGAACATGCGCCATAAATTTGCTTTTAAAAGACATTCTCTTACAATACTGTCAATGGCCCTTGCATTAAAAATGAGAAAAATATGGAAACATGCATTAAAATATTCGGAAACAAATGGCTTCTCTATTACATAAAAGCTCTCATGTGTCTCAAAGGTACTGAGAATAGAATAATTTATCGTAAATGAGATTATTATTGCTGGGAAAAGGTCTATTTTAACGCCAGTTTTCTTGGAGATTAAACCAAACCCTAACAGTCCACTGGGGGGTGTTCACAAACGTGGAAGTCAAATGCTTAAAAGCTTTAAGTGGGAAATATGTGCCGATGCAGCAATCTTGAGGGAGAGAGAGCACGTTCTGTTTGTTCGTATCTCCGGGGAGGGGCCAGGGGCTCAGCTACAGTGTCCAGAGGGGAAAATGAGGATCATGACTTCTCTGAAACAAAAGCGAAGATCCGCTGGGCTCCGGGGGTTTGAACGGCGGGTGCGGGAACCTCAGTCTCTGGGCCTCCAAGGTCGCCACAGCTGGGTGGTGTCCAGTGTCAGGGACACACTCTGCAAACAAACATTGTCTCGACAAAATGTTATCCTGTTGTTCTTCTGGGTGCGTGTTTCGCAAGAAGATAAATGGGGACTCGAAAGGAAAAGTGCAGATCCGGAGTGAAGGAAGAGTGACTTGTGTTTTCTAAGATAGACAGAAAACAGGGCGTTTTGATTCGCAATGCACGAAAGACATGCGGCCGAGTTTCGGAGCCTCAGATCCAATGTGTTTCTCACAAAAGTCACAAGGACTCTTATTTGATCTTTGTTGCGCCAGGATCAGCTTCATAAATATTAGTGATCATGGTACAGGTACCAAGCCAAGAGTCAGTGATCAGAATGCCACTGACTCCAGCTTTCACGCGACATGGTTTTAATGGGCCTGCGGGGAGAAAAACAAGCTTTTGCACTAACCCAGGCTGTCTGATGACTTACACGAGGTGAGAGGGGAGCGAGTCTGCTGCCTGTGAGACTTCCACAGAGGACCAGGACCCTGGGGCGGTGTTTCACATTCCCTATGCTTATCACGGCTTAATTTCAAAGTCCAGCACCCTGACGTTTGGAAGCCCTCCCTTCCTTCCCATTTTCAATGTGTTCCAGCTCCCTTTACCACAGGTCCTTTTGCAACTTTGTTTCTGTTCTGTGCCCTGCCACTCTTCTGGAAAGATCCATGGGGCTGAGTACTAAAGTTGTCATGACTGTTTTGTTTAGAGGGACAGAGGGGTGGGGGTTGGCCAGCCAGGGTCCAGGGCTGGAAGAGAGGCGCTGGCAGGAAGGAAGTTTGCCGTTAAGGACAGGTCTCCCAGGACGATGCCTTGGCAGTTGATTCAAGTCCTTGGATGTCTGCGCTGGGGTTGTAGCAAGAGCCAACACTTATTAAGCACTTGGTGTGTGCCAGGACCAGTGTGTGCATTATCCCTCTTCATACTTGCACAACCCCCTCAAAGGAGGCACTGCTGTCACTGTTCTAAAGATGAGGCTAAGGCCTAGCAAGGCAAGGTGACTTGCCAAGTTCACACAGCAGCTGAGTGGCTGGTCCATGTCCCTCTTATCTCGGAGCCTGAACTCAAGGCCACTCTGCCCCCTCTGTTAGACATAGCTCCCTTCTCTACCTCTATCTTCTTGGTCTCTCTCCTTTTTAAGATGACGGAGACTTTAGAAAATGTGTTCACATCATCTCTACTCTTTGTAAACTCTTGAAGAGCAGCCAGGTAGTTCCTGGACAAAGGCTTACAGTGCTTCGATTCTCAGCTCTGTGTAGCTACCAGCTCACTACATCAGAATGACACCGGGCCCCTGGGCCTCAGTTTTGCCATCTGTAAAATGAGGGAGTTGGATGAGATGGTCTCTGAGGAGGGTTTGGCCTCTGACACTGGGTGGCCGTCCGGGGTCTGAGAGGGTCTGTGTGACATGACTTACCCAGGTGGTCCCCACCTGGGCTCTGAGTGCCGGAGGACAACACCCCTGACTGAAAAGACTGGATTGCCAATTCTAAATGAGCACATCCATGGTCTGAACCAGCAGGTGACAACACATCTAATAACAGGACATTAAATCTGTTCCAGAAATTCAACAACATGGAAAACATGGCGGACAAACCTGGACCTACCCTCCTGTGAACAGTGAGGAGCATCAGGAACGTCTGTATTTCCATCCCCCTCTTTCTCCTTCAACACCCAGACTCTGCACTGCTCCCCCCACCCCACGCTCCAACAAGCAAGATAGAGCTGAAGGCAGTGTTTCTGTCCTGTTATCAAAGCATTCCTAGGATTCTGGGTGGTATAGCTGATTTGCACAGTATTCATGTCCCTTTCTGTTAAGTGGTTCCAAGTCTGGTTTGTAAAAATAAGAAATTGTAGCAAATCAGCCCGGATAGGGCCGCTGCATTCCCATTCGGAGCAGACACACCCAGAGGAAGTGTGTTTTTCAGCCAGGCCATGGCAACCCTACCCACTCGAGGAGAGAGAAAACATAATTAAGCGAATCTGCCATGGCGAGAAGCCTGACTTTCCTCCCGTTTAATGGGGATGCAGTCCTCAGAGAGGAGCAGTGCCAAATAGTATGTGATTTCTAGAGTCTCGTGTTTAATAATTAATCCTTGTTTTCCTTCCATTCTTCCCCGCCCCCTCACTCCTTCCCCTACTCAAGTGCAGAGCTTTGATATCCTCTCAGCAATTAGAGTATCTGGAGTGGTTTACATAACCAGAGAGTAAGTCTACTCTTAAGAAAATTGGGCAAAGAAAATAATTGTCGTGACAGGGAGACCAGAAATGCTGTGTGCCTTGGGGGTGGGTGCTCAGGTCCAGCGTCAGGAGCCTCAGAGGGGTTGGGGTAGGAGAAGTTGGCTGAGTAATCCTTGCAAAACTGGATTAAGTGAAAGCAGATGGTAAATGACACCTGGCCTCCTCTCTAAAAGCAATCTGCTGTGCTTATGAGATAAGATAAAACTCTAACACAAATAATATTTAGTTTCTCCTCTTTTGTGTTTGCTTGCTCAGCTGGATTCTTAGTTTTGTGCAACTGATGCTGGTTCAGCTTGAGATTTTCTAGGTGGAAAGTTGTTGCATCTTTTTCAGTGGTGGGTCTTGTGTATGGAATGGATGCAGCCCAACCCTCTGCCTCTCCTTCCCCCACTCTACCCCCTACCTTCTCTGATGAGCCTGTCAGCCTCTCAGGCAAGATGAGCCATTACTTCAATCAGCCATTATTCAAAGTGGGTCGCAATGATGAGTGCTCGCAGTTAGCTGGCATCAGCCTTGAGTTGCTAACCATGGAAGAGCAGGTGGGGGTGTGCAGGGGAGGAAGATTATGCAGCCAGGCAGATCCGTGCTCCCTCCTGGGTGAGGGGGGCGGTGGGAGGCCTGGGCAGTGGCGGGGGTCTGCAGCAGTCAGTCTGGGTCAGTGGCTCCTAACCTTCTCGGGTGCAGAACAATCTGCCAGGCTGCTTGTGAGAAGGCAGAGTCCTGGGTCTCAGCTCTAGAAATTCTGACTCAGCCCACGTGAGCAGAGTATCAGATAATTCTGATGCAGGCAGCCTAGGGTCAGAAACGCCGCAAAGCACAGTGGGATGCCTCCCAAGGCGGAAAGGTCCAAGAGGAGTGGAGAAGGGAAGTCTAAGGCACATGACGGCAGCACGAAGTAAGTCTTTGGAGACAAATTCAGGTTCCAACCTAGCACCAATCTCAAGCTGCAAGAGCATTCTTCCTTCATGTGTAAAACGGGGGGAAATAAGGGTGATAGTCGGTGATGTGCTGGGCTGTGTGTTTTTGTGGATTATCTCATCTGAACCTCACAAGAATACATGTGACGAGACCAAGGCCAGACTGAGTATGGAACTTGCCTAAACGGCCTCACCACTAACAGGGGTGGGAGCTGGAAGTCTGACTTGGGCGCGTTCAGTGAGAAAATGTAGAGAAAGTATCTAGCGCCCACCTGACACACTGGGAAGCGGGAAAGGGGTGGGGGGCTGAGGGGAAGCGTCTCGACAGTTTAAGTGAGAGACTCTTTTTGGGGAGAATCGACCTGGACCTGAAAAAAGAATGTGGCAAGAGCCACAGCTTTTAGACCGGACAGTTAAAGCCAACCAGGAAAATCACTAGTTTGAGTTCCTCTCCTCATTTCCTAGAGGTCTCCTTGTCATGGTTCTTAACAAATCCCAGATCCACAAAAGATAATTACTGATAATTGCCCTTCATGAGAGTTTGCAAATAAAATCTGTGATGCATCAGCACCCCTACCCCCACCATGTAGACCTATATATTTTCTGAAAGAAAGAGGACCATTTCCTACTGGAAAAGGTAGGTGGGGCACCTGAGAAGAGCCCAGTTTAAAAAAAAAAAAAAAAACAAGAAAAACTCCAACTTTCTGGCTGTGGGTAGAACTCACCTGTTGAAAATCTGTGTCTCCTGAGATAAGACCCTTTAAGTTAGGGCTTCTCTTTAAGGTAGACCCGAGTTTGGGGAGGGAGGGAGTTGAACTCACTTTAGGATTTCAATTTCTTTCCTTCCTGTTCAATTCTGCTCCCTTCTGTACAATTCAGTAACCACTAAGGAACTGTGGTAGGTCGGGAACTGCGTTAGGTGCCGGGAGGCAGACATAGGCAGACATGGGAGAAATGCACTTGTTCTGCACTGTTCTTCGGGGTCGGACTAGAAATGGGCCTCATTGAGCTGAGGGGTGCCTCTTTTTTTTTTTTGAACAGAATGGGATCAGAGACGACAAAAAGACCACAAACAACCAGCATCCAAAAACTGGATGCAAACTTTGGTGACTGGGAAGAAGGGATGATAAAATAAGGGGACACGAAGACTTAGCTCTAAGCAGACCATCTGGATGCCACTCCATGAGGGCCGTCTCCCACCGAGACAGTAGAACTTGAGGGTGTGTAGTGTATTTTCGCCGACATGCTTCACTCCACCCTTGAAACCGCCCATGTTGTCACCTGACTGTGTGGACAAGGCTCTAAAGCTCAGTCATGACTTGCCCAGGGTCTTGAGGTTTATACGTGGCCAACATGGGACATTAAACTCATGTCTTCTGTCTCCAAATCCATCATTCTTTCTGCTCTATCACAATCTCTATGAACACCTTGCATTCATAGAACCTCTTGCCCCATTAAAAGTACTTTATATTAGATTGTCCTAACTTTACACAGACTCCGTTTATATTTTGCTTAAACCCTCTACCAAGGATAATGTAGCCTTTAGAAACCGTGGTTTTTATTGTCGATTTGTTACTTAACAAAGCCTTAGTTTCCTTACCTCTAAAAATTGGGTCTGGACTAGGTCATGTCTGGCATTGTTTAAGTCCCAGCATTCTGTGATTCTGAAATCTGTTATTACATCAGTTCGCACTCCATTTTTTTTTTTTTAGTTTTCCAAAAATCACATTTTGAGAAATGGTGTTCATGCCAAATTCATTAGAGTTTGAAAACAGAGCTATATTTCAGCTCTTTGGAGGCCAAAAATGAACTTTGATATTTTTGTGAATGTGAGAGTTTTTTCAGCCAGGCCAAATGGACTTAAAACATCTGAATGGTCTGCCTCCAGGTATCATAAAATTGTCTTGTTTAGGCTTGGAATTCTATTTTAGAGAAATTCTGTTCTCTTAGATGTTGCAGTAAAGGCGCCGAGAAGTTGCAGAGAACTCCGGTGGAATGATATTTGCTCGATGGGCTGAGAGCCAACGATTGTTCTTGCTGATTCTCAGTAGAGAAGGGGGAAGTACTTACTAACTATCCCTGGAATCTCTGTCAATTAGCTTGGAATCCAAGGGATTTTCCTGATGTGTTTTGTGGAAGTCATCTACTCTGGAGAGGCCCAGGTGACAGTTCTTAACCCTGCGGTGGAAGGTAGGCTGGATTAGAAGACCAGCTTAGGGTGGACATCCCACATCACTTTAATCGGCCAGCTGGTGGCTCAGCTGTTTGACACCACGGATGACACAGGTGCAGTTTAAAACCTGGTCCCCACGGAGGAGCTTGCAGTCTTCCAGCCTCGGTTTCTAGGCCCAACCTCAACCAAGTTATCTGTTACAATTTCTGTGGTTGGCGACCAAAATCTGTTTGACTGAGTGTCCAAGTGACACCTAAACATGCTGTAGACTGACAATCACTGCCATATATTCTTCTGAAGGAGACAGTTTCTAGGCACACAGAAAACAGTTATCACAACAAAATCCCGTACCTTGTGGAGCAACAGAGAGTAAGGCAGTAGGTGGGTGACCAGCTCCCATGGAGTCCATGGCTTGCTGGAGAGGCGGAGAGAAGACTTCTGTGGAACTCCCTTCACCTGTGAGACCCTATGAAACAAGATGCACCAAAGAGGCCCGGAACAAGGTGGACAAGAGAGTGAAAGATGGGTACCAGTGGATGGCGGTGGGGGGATCACATGGATGTAACAGAACCCAAGCTTGACCTTGAGAGAGGGAGCGAGAACATGAATGGCTAACATTGACTAAAGAAACATTCAACTTTAGAAAGCAATTTAAAATGGGGTTTTGGGATACTTTATAGGCTATGGCAGATATATTAATAAGACACTCTGTTACATAGCAGCTTCACAGACCTTACACTCCAGCTGTTGGAGGCAGTGGGAGTGGGGGGAGTTGAAGAGAGCAAAGCATTAGGAAGCAAATCATTCTCCCCCACAGTAAGAGGTAAGCAACAAAGGGGACACCTGGAAATGCCAAAGGGATCTACAAAGTCTCAGACAAGAGCATGTCACTTACTTGTGAAGTGAAGGAGAATACAAGGGCCCCACAGGGATGGTATGAAAGTGGGAAGGCTGGAAACTGAGCTCAACTTTGGGGTTAGAAGGAGGTTGCACAAAATATACAGGGAAGGGAATGGAGTGAGAGATCTCCCTCTTGGGGAGTCCAGGCTGGGAGGGGAAGGAAGGGCTCAGGAGGGGCTTGCAAGTCTCTTCCCAGTTTGGCTGTGGGTTAGAATTCTGAGTTTCCAGTGTCTTCCATACCAAACACTGTCTTCCAAGACTGTAGCCCCTTGCTTTGGGGTCCTGTGGCCAAAGTAATGCTGAGACCTATGGAGAGACAAGCCTTGTAGGCTTAAAGGTGGGATCAGCCACAGGCTCAGTGTGCACAGATCCAGCACTGGGGGCAGGTGGGCTTGATACAGAGCAGTCCTTGGCCTGCCCGCAAGCTTTTCTCCATGAGTTCCAATGGTCGCCTTACGTATCATTTATCTCTGGCTCCTAATTTGCAAAAGTGAGCCAAATGTTAATTAACACCAAAGGTTAAGCAGTTGCTTGACCTCCTGGTTGGGCAGAGGGGGCAAGGCAGGAGCTGCAGGAAGAGGAAGGCCCGTGATCTCTGCTGGCCTCTGTTTACAGGAAGTGCCTTCCACTCACTGAGTTCCAGCCTAACTGTGAGAGATGTGCAGGGTGTGATTGTAGGCCTGGCGGTAAATGGGAACACACTGTGGCTTTGTTTGGGCTTGTGGGGAGTTTTCGGTGAATTTTTTTTGCTTTCAATCCCCCTATAAAAATATTTGGGGATTCATTGATGCTGACTCCACATTTCTCACCTCCAGCCCACACTTTCTCTTCCTTGAATGTGTGTGTGTGGTTTCTCAGTAGCCCTCGCTGCCCCAGTGTGCCTGCTCCTGCTAACTTCACACAGACCAGATGTGTCTAAACAAGTCACCACTATTGCACCAGCCTAGGCTTCCCTCCTGAACATGAACTAGAGTTGGGGAATGTTGGTTCCTGGAAGCTCACAAGGATTCCTCTAAACCAGCAGGACATGTTTATTTTATTATTTAAAAAAATTTTTTTTTCATTGAAAGCGGGACACTGCTCACATTCAGAGACTCACTAATTCTTTCAAGTCCACGGAGTCACACAGTGCGGGAACCGGGCGCCCCAGCAAAGCCTGTGGCCCTCTGCCAGTGCCCAGATCGGGCTGAGGCACTCACTCTTGTCACTGGGAGGGACCACGTGGGCCGGCCTTACCCTCAGACTCAGCGGGAGTCAGGGGTAACGGACTTCAAGCTTCTGTTTTCAGGGATACAAGAGACAGGTATTTGAAATCTCTTATTTAGATTTAGCTAAAGCTCAGCTCTGGCTGGCACTGATTTTGGTCTTTGTCACCACACCCATGGGACAGCTGAGGGAACTGCTGCCCTCAGCGTTCAGAGACCTCTCCCCCTGACCACACCCGCAGCTTCTGCTCTTTTTTCCCCAAAGCCCAGGCCTGTGGCCCAAGTCATCACCCAGCTCCAAGGAAACACCCATGGGTTGCAGAGCACCCCACTTCCGAGTATCGTGGTAGAAAATGTGCCGGTGTACAACAGATCACTTTAAAGGTACAGAGGCTTAGGGAAACCACGGACTGAGTCTCCTATGCCGTGAACCGAGCTGGAGCGACTCCTGCCTTCTAGACGCTGTCACACATCAGTGTGCTTGCCTAATGTTTGGTTTGCCTTTGTCTACAGTCAGTTCAACAAACGTGTGTCATAAGTGACTATGACGTGCAAGGTGCCAGATGCTGCCACTTATCCCTTCATTTGTGTTTTACTTTGTAATTTTCAAGGCATTTTGCTATCTGTGGTCTCAGGGGATTTCCCTTTGTGGCTGAGCAGGTACTAAGAGCCTCATGTCAAAAGGAGCTTGTGGAGGCTGGTAACAGATGTCTGAAGCCACAGACCCAGTAAAAGGTAGAGTGGGGGTGCAACCCATGTGTTTTGACTGTGGTCCCTGAGGACCGCAGCCCCTTAGAGGTCGAAGCCTGAGCTCTGTGAAGAGGGTCACTGTGACAGGTCCTTAGAAACTGGCAACATTCAAGGTGAGATGAGTCATGGACAGTGACTCAGGGTTGAGTGTCTGCTGTGCCCACTGCCCCTTTCACATGCCTGTAGCTGACAGCAGCAGCTTAGTGCAGGGCTAAGAGCTGGCCTGGCTACCCAATGGCTATGTGACTTGAGCCACCTACTCAACCTCTGTGTGCCTCAGCTTCCCGTTAGTAAAATGGGAATAATAAAAATTCTCAATTTGTATGGTTATGAACATGCAGTTAATTGATATCTATATAGTCTTAGAACAGTGCCTGGCATACTATAAATGCCAGGTACGTGCTGGTTACATAAATGAAAAGCCTTGCTCCCAAGCTGAGCATGGCTGGCTGCTGGGGACGAGGATGTGATGGGGGCTCATCGTTCAATCAAACACTGGTCAAGCGGGCTGCCCCAGAACATGTGCAGGCCAGTCAGCAGATGTTATTGTCAGGGGCCAGGAGCCCTTCTTGAACTGACAGTATTTCCTAAAGTGAAAGTTGTACATGACATGCTTTGAGAAGTAGGGAAAACATTTGCTGTCTTTGCTGTGCTGGAAAATCCAGAATGGGTGTGGATGCTTGTGCCTTGACTGGCCCGGTAAGGAAGAACTGCTCTGTAGAGTCATACATACTCAGGATGGAAGGGACCCTAATAAATAATCAACTGATTCAGTCTCCTCTTAGACCCAGCCCTCCCCTCCACAGATCAGGAAACCAAGGTCCAGAGAGGGCACTCGACTTGCCTGGAGTCACTCAGTTCATATGCCCTGGTCACCTAACCTTCTGAATTGTCCTTTTCCCTCTCCAATTGAAGGCCTAGCCTCCTGGCCCTTGGAAAATTGGCTGAGGACACTCATTGACCCAGCTTTGTGCTTATTCTGGACCCAGCTCTGGAGGCTCTCATGCCTTGTGGGGTCCCTCTGGAAGTGAGGGTTCTGTTTGTTCCTTCAGGACCAATGACACTCACAGAGTAGGGAGGGTTCTGATCTTCTTGCCTGCTTCCAGCTGTGCTGCTCATGGGCACTAAGGTGGCCCACCACACTCTCAGGAGATCTTAGCAAGACAGGCACAAATGCTAAAGGCATCCTAGATGGCTTCAAAGTTCTGGGATAGACCCAAAAACCTAACAGACCCCTGAGTTCTTGGGTCAATTGGTTCAAAACAGGGACAGTTGCACAACCTACTACTTTTTCCTTTGCCAGAGATGCCCCATGTCAAATACATACCCATCAGTTTTCAAGGTGGTGGTGTTGGGGGTGGTTGAATAAGAGCCTATAAGGTTATGAAAATGCTGGAGCCAAACTGTCAATGATAATGACAGCCACTGTCACTGCTCTTTATGAGCTGAGTGTGTCTACTGCCCCTGCTTTACAGATGAGGAGCTCAAGACTCAGAGATGGTGAACGACTTGCCTGTGATTACACACCTAGAACATGGCAGAATAGAGCATCCAAATGCAGGCTGATGCCCCAGCCAGGACCCTTGCTCTCCATGCTGTACTCTGCAAATGGACCATGTGAAATCTATAGTGAGCATATAGAGAGGAGACCTGAGACCTTTCACATCAGTGCAGTCTGAGATGTGCAAGGTGGAGGCAAGTTATAGAGCATGAAAGGAAAGGAAGGCCCGTTTAGAATCCAAATGGTGAGGAAGCACGTTGCAAGAGCAAATATAAAAGAGGCAGGCAACAGAGGGACCATAACATAGACAGTGAGTGACAGCAGAAGCCCAGGACACATGTCCTCTGCCACCTGCCTCATAAAGAGCTCAGGAACCAGTTTTTATCTTCACAAGCCATCGCGGGCTGCAGCCAACTGTTTGCATAGTGCACGGATTGAAATATGTTATTGCTTTATGGGTGCCATAAAATAAACATGATTAAAGGCCATGAGGGCACTTGAGCTCTGGCAAAGGAAGCTGTAATGTGGGAGCCAGTGCTTTCTCTGTGCAAGGTCATTTAATCAGAGAAGAGGGGTCAGCTTCCTAGTCTTGTGCTGGGAAGACACCATAAGAATGGATGGCAGATAAGAAGTTTCAAAGAGTCAAGATCTAAAAATGAGATGATAGAGGTGATTCATCGGGGGTGGGAGGCAGAGATGGAGAGGCATTAATGGCTCAAAATATGAGGGCTCTCTTAAAGGGGACAGATGTCGGGTCTGAGACACACTGGGAATAAGATGAAAGAAATCTTGAGCATGCTAAAATGATAATATTTCCAAAAGCAATTAGGACAGCATGTTACTTTCCCAGCAAAAGAAAATTCCAGCAGAAGGCAATGTGAAGACTTAGGGGATTCAAGATGAAGTAAGGCCAAGGGTCCACTGTGGGAAGAAAGGGAGAAACAAGAGACTTAGAGAACTGGTATTCATAAATGGAGGGAATGGTGAGTCCCATTAGCCCTGAGCTGTGGAAGAGCCCTTCCCCTGAGAAAAATGCACATTGAATCCACAAATATTGACAGTCAAGAACTGCACTGGGTGCTGGGTGCTGGGTGCTAGAGGAAGGAGTGAGCAGGGATAATGCTACAAAAATGAGTAAGATACACACCTGCCATGTTCATTAAGGAGTCTGTACCCCCGTGAGGTAGTGCTATCCACATCTCACTCCATACCATGATACAGAATGGCATAAACATAAAATGTGGGCACTGATATAGGAGTCTGGACCCTAAGTGGGGGAATAAGCGGACTCAAAACATGCTGGGGGCATGGAGAGAGTCAAGGGCGTTTTCACAGGGGAGGCGGCATTTCAGGTGGATCTTGAAGGATGAGGACTGTGTGCAAGAAGGGAATGCAAGACTTCATCGCGTGCTTTCTTAGGAGGAGTGTGAAGGCGGGAGAGCCCAGGGCATTTCAGTTCAGGTGCAGGAGTGGAAATCCGGAAAGGCCGGGTCCAAGGCTCTTTGGAGATGTGAAGGGAAACCGGGTCAGATGGTATTTTGGAACCATGTCGAGGAATCTGGGTTTTATTCCATAGGCTAGAGTTTCTCAGCCGATTTTCTGCCTCCACACCATTTATGAACACAATATAAATTCCCAGCTTTCAATAGGCACCGGCCCTCTGAGGGATTGTATCGGAACTGGAAGGAGGAAGATGGTGGGATCTGAGCTAGGGGATGAAATGACAGAATGGAGACTTGTCAGTGATTAGGGCTGTCCAGGTAGAGATAATGATGGCCAGAACTCACCTGTAGTGTGTTGAGGTAGAAATGACTGGGCTTCCCTCAGTTTTGCCTTCACTGAACACCCACAGTGGGCCAGGCACTATGTCTGTTATTAGGGATACAAATATTAAGCCCCAAGGCCTACCACACTTGCTTACAGTCAATGAGGGAAGTAAGCCAACACCAAACCATGTAGGGACCATGACAGAGGCAACAGAGGGACCTTCAGAAACACAAAGAAGAGGTGTTGAATTACATATCATCTCAAAACAAGGCTTCCTGAAATAAATAAGCTTGAGCTGAGGCTAGATTAAGTAAGTACTACCCAGCTGGAAAAGGGGAAGACAGGACCAGGAGGGAGAGGGGAGAACGGGAGAGTGTGTACAAACACACAATGGCATGGAATGGCATTCGACCTAAGAGGAAGAGCAAATATCTAGGCCAAAAATGGAAAGTAGTCGCTATCTATTGAGCTAGGCTCCATCTCAGTAAATTAGCATGTGTGACTGCATACGAGCCATTAGTTATACGTAGCATGGGCTAGAGGACCATGGCTAAAGGTTAAAAGAAGACTGTCATATCAAGGACTTTGGACGTTAAATGAAAAAATGCTGTAAACCAGATTTGTGTTTTAGATTATTTTGGCAGCAGGATAAAGGATGAATGGAAGGAGGCAGGCAAACAAGTTAGGCAACAGTGAGGTCATGGGAATAGCAAAGGGGACAGGTGTGAGAAAGCATGAATTCGAGCCATCAGCACAAGTGGTGATGGATCACCTGGCAGAGGACGGAGGCACCTAGGAGGATCTGGGTTTCTTCTCTGATGGTTGAGGTTAACAGTGATATCATTCACAGAGTGAGAAAATGAAGCACAACGGGTTTGGGGTAGGGGGACGGCAGGCTGGAAGTAAGAGGTAATGGGTTCTGTCCCAAACCTACAGAGGAGGAATTGTTTGGGAGTGATTTCGAGTAAACAGTTGGATACACAGTTCTAGAGCCAACAAGAGAAGCCTTGGCTGAAGGTCTGAAATTGGGAGTCATCCTCCTATGTCAGCGATCAAAGCCAAGTGGGTGGATCATATCACTCACCCTCATGTGAAGGGAGAAGAGGGCCAAGGACAAAACTTGGGCAGCAATCACACGTCAGGGATGGGCAGGGGAAGAGGCAACTTTGAAGGAGAACGAGAAGGAGTAATCTGAGGAGTAGGGGAAAAACCGGAGTGGTGCCTAGAAAAGGAAGGACTTTCCTATTAGGAGGGAGGGGTCAACATCACTAGATTAGTCAGGAGCCTGGTCACAAACAAGAGAAGGCTCAGCCAACCCTCCGATGCATGGGACTTCAGGTATCGGCTGCAAAGAAATGAAACTTATTCCTATATTGTGAACACTGTGAGGAAAAACAAAAAATGATAAAGGAAGATGTGATATTGTGATTTATAGTAAGAAATCTGTTTTTGGTCTTTATCCCATTTCTGGCACAAAGTTCCTAAAACCCTTGGAATTTTCTGATAACAGCAATAAATGTGTCTTAATATTCATAACAAACTTCTTTCAGTCATACCTGAGTTTAGGTAATCAGGTGACTTCTGGAAAGCACCTATGGATGGGGGCTGGTTGCCAGGGAAACCAACCCTCTGATTAAGGGTTGGAACTTTCAGTCTCACCCCAGACCTGTGGGGTGAGCATGGGCGGAGACGGACTGGAGGTTGAATACATCACCAATGGCCAATGATGTAATCGATCTTGCCTGGGTAGAGAAGCCTCCATAAAAACCCAAAGTACCAGGTTTGGGGAGATTCTAGGTTGGTTAACCAGAGCACTGCCATGTGCCATTGTGCTGGGCCCAAATGCCACAGGAGAAAAGCTCTTTTGTGCGGACCTTGCCCTATGTTTCTCTTCATCTGGCTGTTGATTTGTATCCTTTAATATCCTTTGCAATAAACTGGTCATCTAATGAGTAAATGGGTTTCCTGAGTTCTGGGAACCACTTCTAGCAAATCAATCAAAACCAAAGAGTGGGTCTTGAAACCTCTGATTTATACTCAGTCCACAGGAAGGGTAGGTGACCACCTAGACATGCAGTTGGCATCTGCAATAGGGGAGGGGGCAATCTTGTGGGACTGAACTCTTAACCTGTGGGATCTGACGCTATCAGATGTTGTGAGAACTGAGCTGAATTGTGGGATACCCAGCTGGTGTCAGAAAATTGGTTGGTGGTGTGAGGGAAAAACCAACTCATGGGAATTAGTGAGCAGAATCTTCGAAGGCGAGTTTAATGGCCTAGGAAATAAGGCACCATGGGACAGGCAGAGGAAAATGCTGTAAAAACAAGACAACAATCTAAAAGAATTGTTACAAAATCCACTGTACCATCATGACATTCATGTTCCCTTCCTGGGGGAGGGGGTGCACACGAAGCGGAGGAAGGAAGAGTAGCCACCTCCTTGCAGAAGAAATGACACACTGGTGTGATTGATGGGATTTTGGAAGCTGATGCTTCAGGAAAAAGTGTTAGATAACTAATGGGAATGAAAATGGGCCAAGATCACTGTAAAACTTGCAGGTATTTTAATGACTCTTTTAAAATATGTGTAGTATCACCCCCCAAAAAACTGGGGTGTAAAGAGTTTTTGAGAATAAATTATGGCTGCTCCCTTCGTAGAAAAAGAGATAACGATGATGCGCCTCCTAAAGACTATATGGCACCCTCTGTGAGGTATTCACAACCAAAAAAATTGAGCCTGAATCGATGGTACCTCTAGCCCCAGCCTTCAGTTTACATGAAATAGGGGGCAGGGGAACACCTCCTATGAAGCATGGAAACAAAATTAGCAAAATCTAGACAGTGGGAAGCTTTGTAGAATAAGTAACCTGGTGTTGTCAACAAATAAATTGCAAAAAACAAAAGAAAAAAGAGAAGGGCTGCAGATTGTGAGGCCTGAGACACATCAACCAAATGCACATGGGTGGAACTTTCTGGATCCTGATTTCAGTAAAGCAATTATAAAAACAATATGATTTAAAAAAACTGAAGGAAATTGGAACACTAAGTGGATATTTTGTGACACTAAGGAATTATTTCAAATGCTTTTACATGTAATTTGTAAAGAATTCTTATTATCTAGACAGATATACATCTAAATTTATTGGTGAAATGACATAATATCTGGGATTTGCTTCACAATAATCCAGTGAAGGCGGGACAGAAATGCAGACGTGTGGCAGGTGAAACAGTGGTGACCTGGGACGATGTGTTGAAACTGTGTTTTGGAGTTTTCCATTTTCGATGTTTAAGGACTGTATTTTCAGTCCCCAAGGATTCAGTACACTATTCCCTTTATTCTTTGTGTGCTTGAAAATCACCATCATGAAGGGTTAAAACATCAACGAGTAAATAGGAACACACCCATGACTTTCTTTTTGGAACTATGAGAGGAATAAGCATAAAGTGTTATTACTTCAAAATTGGCTTTGTTCCCTTTTGATGTTGAATCTCTTCTGGTTTTAAATGTTCCTAATTAACGAGCTTCCACCAATTCTTAAAAGTCAGATTGCTGCTGGCCACCACCACGCAATGAGATGTGTGAGGGGGTGTGTGTGTGATGTGTAATTATGGCCCCAAAAAAGGAAGGTCGTGTTCTCATAAAATATGGGATTCTGCAAAACCAGAAGAAATAGGACAGCCGTCTGAAGACTGACTGCAGGGGGTCACCAAACATGTCATTGTTACTCCCCTGGAGGTCCCTGAGTTTCCTCACTTGCAGAATTCAACACTTCCTTGCTGATGCCTTTCAAGTGCCAAACACTCCTCTGGGCTCCCAGCGTGTGACAGTAGACAGAGAGACAGCATTGGGAGGATGTCAGCTCCCTCTTGGAGGTCACATTCAGGTGGAGGAGCGTATCCAACCGCACAGGACGGTAGTGCAGGTCAGGGGCAAAGAAAACATTTGACGCTGTGAACGCTCGGCCGTGTCTGGTGTTGCTGGAGTGGGCGCCGAAAGTAGGAATGAAAAGTAGATTTGAGATATCTAAAAAATGCCCGGCAGGACCTGGAGAAATGCTGCAGGGTGGACAAATGCAGATTGCTGTTGTTTCTGTTGGGTTTTCCTCTGGGTTAAATTCCTGGAAAAAGTTTCCTCAAACTTTTGCCCAGTGAGAGGACTTATCTGAAATGTCTGTTTTTGGCACTATGCGCTCTCCAGAGGTAATGGGAAATGTGAATTTAATGAGTATCATATTAGAATTAATACATTCTAGTCTCCAAATAGTCAACCCAGCTTGAATTAATCTAAGCGTAAAATTGTTTTTCTGTATCAAATGCTCTTCTGATACCCAAGTATGTGAAGTCCAATTTGTTTTCCTTCATTCCTTAATTTTCAAGTTCTGTCCAAAAGAATTAGCAAATTTCCCTGGATTCACTTTCTCCTTTTAAATTCCCAAAGTCACTTATTTCTTAACTGGTTTGGGTTTCATTATGTCTGCATTTATTGGATCTTATCAACTCACAAGCTGGCTGCTTGACAGCATTTAAAGTGTCAGCTACTCCTATTGAGGAATTACTGCCTCCATGAACTCACTAAACAATACCCTAGCGACTTGAAAGAGTTAAAGTAAGTTTTGAAAACAGCCTAATTTCCAAACAGGGAATAGCTTACATGCTGGGAGACTATTGAAAACTGCGCAGTGATGAGTTCATAACAAAATAACTGCCCAGGAGACTAAAACTGGAATGTGATATATGGAGACCATGTAACGTGCTGGAGCCAGAATGGAAAGGAAAGATGCGTTAACCAGGCCTGCAAATGAGACAGTCCATATAACTTAGCTTTCAGCCGCTCTGCAGATGACTAACCCAAGATGCTCATTCATTACGCCTCAACCGCATCCCTGCTTCTCTTGTTTAGCGATGCTGCTTGGACTGATGGCTTCACTGCTTGGCTAAAGAATCCAAGATTGAATATTTGTTGTACTTCATTGATTCTGGCTAATGTGCATAGTAGGCTTGTAAATTGTGCTTCTGTTTATAGGGTTATTCTGAAAAACAAGAAAAGAAAAGAAAAAAGAAAAGAGCTTAAGGCTTTCATTTTGATTCAATAGTATGTAAGTGAAATTACTTGCTAAACTCGGCCACATGGTATGAAATGCAAGACTTGTATATTTCAGTCATGACATAGGAATATAAAATGATTCTTTTAAAAAAAATCTCCTAGAACCCAAAGGAATGTTGTCTCTTTACAGCACATTCTCATTGGGAGGTCATATACTCAGTCTAATTGTGTTGTTTTGCCTCTAAACATGTGGAACTCCTTTTGTAGAATTGCCTTCGGAGCCTGCAAAGCATTTTTCTGAGAGTCCCGCTCTGTGGCAAGTCTCCATCCTTTGGGGTGGGTTGGGGGATGGGAGCCATGGAAGGGAGCGGAGTTAATAATCTCTGAAAAGATCCAAGAGTCATCCAGAGGGCAATCTGGTAAACGGCATGAGCATAACCATTTGGGGTTAAAAACAAGAAAGAAAAGAGGCTGTCTACGAAGTGCAGCACGGAGGCTGGCTGCCCAGGCCTGTGAACTGACTCTTTGAAGGCCGTCCTCGGAGAGGCGTTCCCAAGCATTCTTGGAATAAATGTATAGCCTCCTAAAGTGGCTGCTTTTGAAGGAGCACTTCAAACACTCGCTTGCTTCCATAAAACGCGGGAGCGCTTTTCTGCGCAAACTAGCCTGGTCATGTGTAGAGAAGAGCCATCGTTTGCTAAGGATTCGGAATCAAGGTAAAAACTGTTAGGTAAACATACTTTCTCAATAACAATGAAGAAAGAAAAAAAACTTGCTGTGAAAGTGTGGGTTGTTCTTCCCCCACAAACCTCTCTGAGGATTCGGCCATTGTCAATGGACCTACCGTATATGCCCTAGTATAAGGTGATGCCAAACATGAGACCCACTTCCATTTTCCAAGTCCTCTCCTTCCCCTCACCAAAAATGTTAGAGATGTAGCTGAAGATTACCATTATTTACTTATCAATACTTTATCAGTTTAACTACATGTATGTAAATGATTGTATGTACTTATAAAATTGATATGTTAATATCATTTATATATCATTTTTTGTTCGTAACCATTTTCATCCTTTCAGGAGACATGAAAATTCAGAGGCCCAATCTTTGTGGGGTAATGAAGAGCAAATCAGAAACTTCATGCACACTCAAATGCCAGGCAAGGTTTTCCCCAAAGTCATTTGTTGGAAAAAGAATCATTTTCTATTCAGAGTGCCCTACTAGAGGGTGTTCTCATCATTATATTATTTCAAATAACACTTCTTTTCAGAGAAGACACATTATCCTAAAACACCCTTAATCAATGCAAGATTCTGATGTTTATAAGTGAAATCCGTGACCTCTAGTACTATGTAATTATTCTTTCACTTGGGGGAATGGCCTCTTGGTTGCAAGAGTGAGTGTTGAAAACAAGCCTTTTAAGAATTACTTTTTAAAGTATGACAGTAATTGGTTGCATTGTGTTTGTTGAAAATCTACAATGGCAGGAAGAAGGAAAGAAAATAAGGATTTTAATGCTGTGCTGCAGCTTGGAATAAAGTTGAAATATGAGTGGAAAAAATAGGACTATAGTAATATTTCTTTAAAGAAGTTCTCTTCATGGTGCTTCATTGGCCAGAAATGTTGACATCCTGTGGATTTAACATTGGCAATAAAAACTCCTGTTAGTCCCAGAAACGCAAGTGTGTGTGTGTCTTCCCAAGGAAGTCTGAGGGGGAAGGAGTGGTAGGGTCCAGGAAGGAGTGGACAAGGTCCAGCGATGAATGAGTTGAGCGAGCATGTCCTTTCTGTTCTCCCCCTTGTCTCCAGACTGTGGGCAAGTCACCTAACTCATCTCATTGCCCAGCCTCCCAGTAATGAATCAAGAGCTGACTCATTCACCTCTCAGATTTGGTCGTTCTGACATTCTCTAATTTCAAATAATAGTGACGGCTGGGGACTGAGCACTTTCTGTGAACCAGACACTATGTGGGGAAGGGCAAGGGTCAGCTCTTTTGATGCACCCGTCCAGCCTGGCAGATGGGCACTATTATTCATAGGTAACAACCTCGAGCCTTCAGAGTTAAGTGCACTAAGGAAGACAACTTTTCTTTGACTGGGTCCTAGGTAGCGGTTAATTTATCTTCTAGAGAAGCAAGACAGATGTTTCAGAGCACCAGTAGACAGAGATCCACCAGAAGGTTTTTTCAACACACCCCTGGTTTCTTTTCCTTTCTTCACTTTGTCTTTCTTAGGCCTCGAGTAGGCAGAATTGAGTTATTAAAACCCTTCTCTTCCTGATCCATCCAACATCGTCATTCCCTGTGTCCCACCCTTCCTCTTCATGCACTCACTACAGTGGACTTAACCTACATGTTTGCGGTAGGTCTTCTCAATGTTTATTTAGACATGTAGATCCTTGAAAAATAATGTTGTTTTGTATCAGTGTTTTTGAATTACATAAATGCTATCAAGCTTTGAATCTCATCCTTTTTTATTTTTATTTTTTTACTCAATGCTTTGTTTTGAGATCCATCCATGTTGTCAGTTGTAAATCTTGTTATGTCCAATGGCCGCGCAGGACTCCATCATATCCTGTCATACCTTTTCTTTATCAGTTTCCCTAATCCACGGACATTTAGATTGCTCCCAAGTCCTTGCTCCCACCAACAGCTTAGCATGAGCATCCTCTAACATGTCTAAATACTCACTTAGGTAAGAGTCAAGAGTGGGATTTTAGGGCCATCCATCATGTGTGTGCGTTCTTAATTTCAGTAAGTATTGCTGGGCTGCTTTCTAGAAAGGCCGCATGGCTTTGTGCTTCTTCTACTGGCGTGTGAGGATTACTGGTTCCCCATGTCCACACCAGCAATTGTCGTTTTCTCATGTTTGCCGATCTCTGTGTATTAAGTGGTATATCGTTCTTGTTTTAATTTACCTTCATCTGATTTCTAGTGAGGGACACCATTCCTCCTATAATGATTAGACTTTTGGTTTTTCCACATGTGATTTCTCTATTTAAACCTTGACCCATTTCTTTTTTCTTACTGTGTTTCTTAACTGGTTAAGATAATTTAGCTTTCTAATTTGTCTTATTATCTATAGGGGAGGTTATTCTCTCCATGTTCTCTGCTTTGAACTTCACTTTCAATATTGATTTAACTAGATTGCAAGAGTTTCTTTGTATATTTTAAAATTTAATTATGTGTCAGTTTTAGCTATTATCATTATTTTCTCACAGTCTGCCACTTTTATTGGCTTTGTCAATAATGTGCTCTAATAGCTGATACATCTCTTTTTTGGTATTGCCATGACTCTTGGAGAATTTTTATTTTTCTACATAAATTCTAGAATCTATTCTATGTTTAAAAAATCCTCTGGGGATTTTGATTGTAACTGTATTGAATTTAGAGATTAATCAAGGAAAAGTGAACTCTATATAATGATAAAACAAGCTGTTAATCTATGTGGTATTTAATGTTCCATTTTTAAGAGTATATTTTATTGATTATACTATTATAGTTGTCCAACTTTTCTTAACCTTTACCCCCTTCTGCCCAGTACCCCCTTCCTTCCAGCAATCCTCCCTACTTAGTTCATGTCCATGGTTTGTGTATAAGTTCTTTGGCTTCTCCATTCCTATACTGTTCTTAACCTCCCCCTGTCTATTTTGTTCCTACCATTATGCTTCTTGATCCCTGCACCATTTTCCCCTTTCTCCCTCCACTCCCTCCCCCCTGATAACCTTCCAAATGATTCCCATACCTATGATTCTGTCCCTGTTCTGGTTGTTAGTTTTTGTTTTTATTTTTTAGGTTTAGTTGTTGATAGTTGTGAGTTTGTTGTCATTTTAATGTTCATAGTTTTGATCTTTCTCTTAAATAAGACATTTTAACATTTCATGTAACAATGTCTTGGTGATGATGAGTTCCTTTAGTGCACCTTGTCTTGGGTGCACTTTATCTGCCCTTCCATTCTAAACAGTAGCTTTGCTGGACAGAGTAATCTTGGTTGTAGGTCCTTGCTTTTCATCACTTTGAATACTTCTTTCCAGCCCCTTCTTGACTACAAGGTTTCTTCTGAGAAATCAGCTGACGGTCTTATAGGAACTGCTTTGTAGGTAACTCTCTGCTTTTCTCTTGCTGCTTGTAAGGTTCTCTCTTTATCTTTAACTCTTGGCATTTTAATTATGATGTGTCTTGGTGTGGTCCTCTTTGGGTCCAGCTTGATTGGGACTCTCTGTGCTTCCTAGACTTACATGTCTATTCCCTAAAATTAGGGAAATTTTCTTTCATTATATTTTCAAATAGATTTCCAATGTCTTGCTCTTTCTCTTCTCCTTCTGGCACCCCTATGATGTGAATGTTGGACCTCTTGAAGTTGTCCCAGAGGCTGCTTATACTATTCTCATTTTTTGGGATTCTTTTTTCTTCTTGTTGTTCTGATTGGTTGTTTTTTGCTTCCCTATGTTCCAAATCGTTGATTTGATTCTTGGCTTCATCTACTCTACTGTTATTTCCCCATAAATTGTTCTTTATTTCAATTAGTGAATCCTTCTTTTCTGACTAGATCTTTTTTATGCTGCTGAGGTCCTCACTAAGTTCTTTGAGCATCCTTATAATCAGAGTTTTGAACTCTGCATCTGATAGATTGCATATCTCCATTTTGTTTAGCTCTTTCTGGAGTTTTGATCTGTTCTTTCATTTGGGCCATGTTTCTTTGTCTCCTCATTTTGGCAGCCTCCCTATGTTTGTTTCTATGTATTAGTAGACCTGCTTTGACTCCGTGTCTTGGTAGTGTGGCCTAATGTAGTAGGTGTCCTGTGGGGTCCAGAGGCACAGCTGCCCCTATCACCCAAGCTGGGTGGGTATTCGAGGTGCACCCTTCGTATGGGCTGAGTACATCCTCCTCTTGTAGTTGAGCCTGGTTGCATTTGGCAGGTCAATGGAAGGGATTTACCCAGGCCAATCAGCTGCAAGGATTGGCTGTGACCACTGACCAGCAACCTCTGCCCTCTGTGGAGAATCAGCTTTGCAGGGGCTGGTGGTGGTGCTCCGAAGTAGTCTGTAGCTGTCCACTGGGTGTGTGGGCCCTGAGGTTTCCCAGGTGGTGCAGGCCAAGGTCAGCCCCTACCTATGTTTTGCCTGGGGTTGCCGTTTCTGAGCTATAAAGCAATCTGCAAGGGCTGCTACTTGTGCTGGGCTTGGAGATTCCCAGGTGAAACCAAGCTGTGTAACTAGTCTGGCTACTGCTGATGTCTGGGCTGGAGCTCACTGAGGCCAGCTGTTGCTTGTTTGACAAGATTTAGGAAGTTGTGAAGCCTGAGCCAAGACCTGCCATTCATGTGGAAAGGCAGCTTGGGTGGGCCTGTAAGTTGGCTGAGACAGAGTCTCTGAGGATCTCCAAGGCAGGTCAAACAGTGTTAGCCAGGTTGATGGAGTCTCAAAATATGGCACCGGCCTGCCTTCCCAGTGGCTCTGTGGGGGAGGGGGTGCTCAGAAAAGGGACAATGGCCTCTGCTCACCCCAATGCCAGACACTTCAGCCTCTCCCAGTATGCCACTGGTGCCCTTCAAGCTGCCACCCCAGCACTGGAGCTCAGAGGGAGTGAGTCTGAGTAGGTGAGTCCATATGTGGGTTCTTTAAGTGGAAATGTTTGGGGCTCCAGAAGTTTCTTCCACTGACTGAATCCCCATTGGTTTTAGTAGCCAGAAGTTGTGGGGGCTTATCTTCCTGGCACTGGAACCGTGGGCTGGAGGACCTGATACGGGGTTTGGCCTGCTCGTTCCTGAGATACCCCTCCTGAATGAAAATCCACCACACGTGAGTGAGAGACCAGCCCATTCCTCATCTGTGCCTCTCCCACCATTCTCGATGGATGTGGTTTCTTTAATTCCGTAGTTATGAGACTTTCACTCAGCTCAGTTGCTAATGGGTCTGAGTGATGGTTGTTCTGTATTTTAGTTGTGATTTTGATGTGGTTGTGTGAAGAGGTGAGCCATGTCTGCCTGTGCCGCCATCTTGACTGGCAGCTCTTAATGTTCCATTTATTTAGGTTTTTTGGTATGTGCTTTAATAGTTTTAACTTTATTCTCTATAAAGAGCTTGTGTTTTCTTTGGTCAACCTCTACATACTTTATAGCTTTTGGTGCTAGTATAAATGGTGTCTTATATTCTGTTATATTTTCCATCAGGTTATTGCTTGTTTGTAGTAATACTGTCGAGTTTTGTATATTGTTTTTACATCTAACAGGCTTGCTGAACTCTCTTTTGATTTTAGTAGTTTACTGGTTTTCTCAGGTTTCCCATTCATTTGATCATTGTGTTGTAACTGCAAATAATAACAATTAGGTGTCCTTCCTTCTTGGTCTTAATACGTTGACCAGGACTTCCTGTACCTGTCGGAGAGTGGCAGTAAGAACAAGGCATTTTGGTCTTCTTAACTTTACAGGAATTGCATCTAAATTTTTGAAATTAAATTTGATGATCATAGTAGATCACTGATAGAAAGCTTTTATTAGGTTAAAGAAGTTCCCCTCTATTCCTAGTTTTCAAAGAGTTTGTTCTAAAAAAGAGATGTCAAATTTTATTTGATGCTTTTCATGCATTTGTTGAGATAATCATGCAATTTTGCTTCTTTGTTAATGTGATGAAATATTTTAGTATTTTTATATTTTCGTAACGATTTGATCATGTTTCATGTTTTAAATTCATTATTGAATTCTGACGGCTGATATTTTCATTAGGATTTTCATGTTCGTGTTCGTAATTGAACTTCATGTATACACAGCTTCGTCTTCTTGAACTGGATTTGACATTAAGACCATACAAGCCTCACAAAGGGAGTTAGACTCCTTCCTTTTTTTTATTATTTGTGCAACAATTGATGTAAGACAGGGAGATTCACCATAAAACAACCCTTCTCCATTTTCTTCTTGTGAATAAATTGCAACCAGTTATCAAAACAGACTTCTCTCTTTCCTTTACACCCACATTTGATTTCAGAGCAAATTGTACTGGTGGTACCTTCACAGTATGTTCTAAATCCAGCCCCATCTCTCCACCACCACTCGAATTCGCATCTCTGTGATGTGATAAGAGTGTCTAGATGATGCCACAACCCCCATGTGGTCTTGTTTTTGTTTTCCTCTCCTTGAAGTTCATTCTCAACACTAGCTGGCATCCACTTAAAGTGCAAATCAGCTCACATGACTGTCATCATTGCCTCCTCTTCACCCCACTGATGAAGAATTCCCACCTAAACTTACAGGCATGGCTAATGGCCAAAGACATAACACCCATCACTGGACAGGTGACATTGATAGCAGCTTATTAGTCACGTACGCTCATAGCTCGGGGGAGGAGGGCACTGTCCACCATGCACGACCACATGGGGGTTTCGCTCAGGAACAGAGTGAGCAACCAGGGGAGGTGGAAGGCAGGCTTTGTAGAACTAAGGGTGTGCTGCCCCCTGGTTCCCCCAGGAGGGTGTGATTGGTTGTTGGAATGATTGAGGGATACACAGGAACTGCACCTTGATGATTTGATAAAAGGGTCGTTTGGTTAGGGGGTCTTTTGTACAGGAGGGAAATGAAAAGGAGAGCTTGTAGGTAGCCACATGAGGTCTTCCACCAGATGTCAATGCAGAACATGATATTGTGAGACCTTAATTTTAGGCCTCAGACCACAGGTTTCCTGGTCAAAACCTTCCAATGGCGACTAAAAGGCCCCTCTGCCCTTATTTCCTATTCTACGTTCCCCACCCCAAATACTCTACACCAGGCACACCGACCTGTTCTTGCTCAAACCCCATCAAACAGGTTTTAACCTCAGGCCCCAGGCCCTTGCTTTTCCCTCCCCTTGAAGCCTCTTTCCCCAAATGTCTCTGCCACTTCTTTTCTGACTTTCTTCAGGTCTCGCTCACTTCCTCAATGTGTCATAAAAAGCATGATTTTGCATGCTTTCCAAACTTATGTAAATGATATCCTGCTCTATATTGCTTTTCTTCTTTATTATTATATTTTTGCAGTTCCTCTAGGTTGCTACACTTATCCA
Organism: Macrotus californicus; assembly: GCA_007922815.1. Classification (NCBI taxonomy): domain Eukaryota; kingdom Metazoa; phylum Chordata; class Mammalia; order Chiroptera; family Phyllostomidae; genus Macrotus; species Macrotus californicus. The sequence goes on from VMDR010000530.1 coordinate 78,306, forward strand.
TATATTATTTATTTTATCTACTATATTTATTCTTTCCTATGAATGCAACAACATATGTTCATGGTCTCTTATGGGTCGATATTTAAGTTGTTTCCAAGCCTATACCATGACAGACAGTGCTTCAGTGCATAGCCTTGTCAGGTCTCCTCATGAGCAGGTGTGAAATTCCTCTCTGAGGTCCACGTGCGAGTGCGCTGGTCACAGGGCACCAGGGACTTGCTGGGTGGTGGTCTCCAGAGGTGGGGCAGAGAGAGGCATGTGCAGCCCTTCCTCCTGCTTGAATGGCACAGACGATGCTGGAGCAGAGGAGCAGCCCCGAGACCCGAAAGAGGCACTGGCACCCGTACGTGCTGACAGTTGTCTCCATTTGCTGGAGGAGCTTTTGCGGTCTGTGGGAGAGGTCACTGTTCCTGGATACTGTCACTAAGGGCCACCCTCTGAGAAGCCACCGAGGAAACTGTGTCCGGATGCTCCCACTGGCAGGGGTGGCTGCTGTGACAAATGGTCAGCCTTGGGGCTGGGGTGTCTTAACTCTCAGAGATGTTCGACTTTCTCCCTCAGCCACGCAGGAGTCGTGCTTCACCTACAGCGAAGAACAGAGAGACTTGGTCTTTGTCAATAATCCTCATTAAGTTGAGAAAAATAACCATTTCCCCATGGGAATCCTTGGTAAGAATCAGATGCCTAGAAACTATGAAAAGAAACTCAAAACAGATGAGAGCTTCTGAATTAGAGCCCCGCTTTCAGACTTCTGATGGAGGGCATGGCTCAGGAAAAATATGGCTTCGTTGGCGTGGGTCTATGTTCTCCCTCCTCTAGTCCTTACTTTTTTGTGTGCATCTCCTCTATCTGTATGTCTATCTTTATCTCTGTCTCTGTCTGTCCCTATCTCCCTCCCTCCCTTCCTTTCTTCCTCAGTCCTCACTTTCTTGGTCCCTTGTATGTGTTAGATTTGTCAGGACTATTTCAAGACCTTGGTTTGCCCCTGTGGTGGTCATGTTTTGACACCGAAGAAAGCCGCAGTGATTCATAATTTCAGTAATAGGAAAGGGTTCAGACGAAATCCATGCATACTGGCCAGCTTCTGCCCTCCATGTCATACATGACCGACTGAGCCGCGTTCTTGGTATGACTCTCCAGTACGTTACAGAAGTGATGCTTCCCCTCCAGATGTTACTGTGGAGGCCTCTGGGTCACAGGAACTTCAGAGAGACCCAGGAAGATGGTTATAAAGGCCTGATTGACTCAACACTTCTCATAAAACATCGTGATGCCTGTGCACCCAGTTTCCTCAGGAATAAGAGCCAACGGCAACGTGAAGTGAGGGCTAAAAACAAAGAACTGAAAGTCAGGAAACCTGAATCCTAGTCCCGACTCTGTCTCTGTGTAGCTGGTGGTCTTGTGGCGCTTACTTAATCCTTTGGGCTAACTTATCTCATTTAGAACATGAAGGCTTTGGGGTACAAGATCTGTTCACCCTAATTTTATTGACCATCTACTTTAACGACCTGTTGGGAAGCTATAATCTACTAAGCAGCCACTAAACACACTCCAAGGTCTGTTTTAGTTTTTTAATTTCTTGACATTGGAAAGAATTACAAACTTTTTTGTGTGTGCATTTTCAAGGTCATTTGTATTGTAATCATTCGAGATCTTGAGTGATTCTCCAGTTGCCATCTTACAAGGAGGTCTGGTGATGCCTCCGCTCCGAACTCACACCCGTTCTCTCATCTCTGCATCTCTACAGAGCTGTACTGTGGGGGACAGTCCCATCGGAGTTGGGTCAATCCTGTCTTACCTAGCTGCTCTGCTTCTCAGCCCTTCCCCCGTCACTCAGGGAATGTATGTCCCAGGCCAACCTTACTGTTCCTATTGGGAGGATACACACTACTTCTAAGCTTAACAGTGAAAGGCATTGTTTCATTTAAACATTTCCCACTAAATAAGGGTTTCAGTCTACTTCTGTGGCTTCCCAAGGGGCATTTTCCATGAAATTGGAAGGAACGTTCTTTTAAAGAGGTTGGCAGAGGCATGCATCTCTCATTAACCATTGTAGGAACAACTTGCTCCTTGTAAATATGGCTGCCACATTTTAGCCAGAGCAGCAAGTTCCCCACATCACTTTCTATCCAAAAACTGCCATCAGTCCTTTTTATCCACCCCCACCCTTTTAAAAGAAAACTTTCATTCCCTGGCCTCTTCTTACCTCTTTACCATTTCCTGTTGTTCTGGCTCACATGTTTTTTTTTTGTCTCAACTCTCAAATAAGGGTAAGTGGGAAAGCTGTTGTTAGCAAGGACCGTTTGACCCTGGACCCATTATCATTTTGGTGTAACACCTGCCTCTCCTCTGGGGGGCCCCACCGCTCAGCCCTTTAAGCAGCAGAGTTGTTTTGGGAATCACTGTGGGCAGACCCCCCAGTACCTGCTCCTCTGGCCCCTTCAATCGCCCTGGTAAGCACCGATCTCCCTGTGTTAACTTCCTTTTGGCTGACATAACCAGAGTGACTTCTGAATCCAGACTGATACAGCCCATGATTGAGGAATATTTTTATATAAATATTAATATCAAATTATTTTAGAGCTTAAACTTCTTTTAGCCCTGCCCCTTTGTTTTGCATTTCACAGCCGAGGTCATTGAATCACAGAGAGGTAAAGAGAATTGCCCATCATCGCAGGGCTAGTTAGCAACAAAGCGTAAACCATTTTTCCCCCAGAAACAAGGAACTAAAGTGACAGGATGGAAGCATTTTAGAAGTTTAGACGTTTTTAACCTGGGTCCCAATCCTGACCAACACTCACTAGCTCGATCTTCATTCCCTGGGCCTCAGTTTCTTCATCTATAAAATGGGAACCATAACCTTTTGCAGTTCTTGTGAATACTGGGAGATTTTACATGTAAAATACCTACCACGGCATCTATCTTATAATATGTACTCAGTATATGATAGTTAAGTGCATTATTCTCTATTATCCATAATCAGCAAGGCCCAAAAAGCAGAAAAACGTCCAATAAAAATGATCATCCTTTAGATCGCCCCTGCCTAACTCGACAAACCCTAGAAAGCAGCTCAGGTGTGGCACCGACCAAGACTGATCAGCGCCGTATCCGATCCCAAAAATTCATCTAGTTTTGCACATTGTACATATTCAAAGGGTTTCCAATCAAATAAGGAGCCATAAGTTTTGCCCCGTAGCCCCTGGGAACTATGTTTGTGCGTGGGAAGGGCAGAGGTTCCCAAAGTCACCTTCTCTACAGTAACTAACCAGCTGCTGTGCATGGCCAGGGACATATAAGCTTGGCCAAGAGTCTGGACGGGAATGCAGATGTCTTTGCTTCCACTGCTGGTAGAGTAGTGTAGCTCTCAGGTCTTGACAGAAAACAGAGAGTGCGTCCCAGGCAGTCACCGAAGAGGGTTAAAGAGGGGACTGTGTGTAAAAGTAGCATGGACCAGGGAGTGGAGTCCAAAGGAACGGTGAGGCACCAAGGGGCTGACGGCAGTGAGTGGCCATCACTACTCCTGAGCTTGAAGGGTCAAGGGGAGAAGGTGTGGGTACCAGAACCTAGTAAGTAAGAGCTGTGAGGTGGGAGAGAGGCCGTCTGAGGGGAGTTTGACCATCAGCAGGTGAACGGGGCCACCACAGCCAGCAGAGAGAGTCACAAATACCCTGTCCTCACTCCCACCATCTGACTTCCTACTAGTGCCTGCCATTGAGAGGACCCGACAGAACCCCGCTGGTGTGTCTGCACAGACCAGCCTCCTGGGTGCCTGGCAAAGTGAAGAAGAGTAGACATGGACTTGAAGAGGCACGTGGGGAATAACTGTGTGGGCAGCCTGTGAGCACAAGGAGAGGCACGAAACCATTCTTCTTCCATTTTTCCTGCATGATAATGGCTCTATGACTCATTCACACTTATTGATGGAAGCAAGTATCTATTATATACTTGCACCAGGTCTTATTAGATGTGGCGACTGGAGAGTTATGCTCCATTCTCTCAAGGAGCTGAATTCTCGCAACTTGGAGGATGTCTCACTCTTAAGCCATTCAGAGATCCCCAAGGGCTCGTGTTCTCAATAGTCTTCTGTGTTTGTTGGAGTTTTAAGGGGCCCAGTATGTAACACTTCCATTCCTTGCTCAACATAGACATAGGAATTGGGCAGATAAAAAAATGTTTAAGTCGCCCTTAGTGTTGATAAAGGTGCTATTAGCAAGCAAAGTTTAGTGAGAAAGCCAAATGGGCCGCCCAAGACTGCCATGGAATACAGCAAACTCCCCCGGCCAGGGGCAAGGCTGGGGACCGCAGGTCTGGGCCGTGGGGCAGTGTCCTCACTGTTCCACTTTGGAACAGATCAAAATCCAGGCTTCACGCCAATGGATAGACCCCAACAGAGGAGAGGCAGGAGCTGAGGCACCAGCCTTTTGCCTTCTTCCAAGTTCAGGTGATAAGTCTGTCTTGTCCCCTGATGGGAAGAGTTCCAACAACATTTAAAGGAGTATGAAAACAGACAAATCTGCCAGACTCGGTGTTCATCCACCCTGACTCCCTTTCTGACGACAGCACCCAGGGGTTACCTATGAAAGAAGGGGTCCAGTTGTTTCTCAGGCTTCCATGGAACATACCTGTTCCCATGCCTGACCCCCAAGAAGCCTCATTGGACCTGTTGACACTGATGTGTACAACTTCTTAGGGAAACCAGGTCCTTGTCCTACCCCCACGCCCATCCCCTCCATACACCTGCACTAGGAGGGAGAGAGGAGGGAGGACCAGATGCCACCTCCACTTCTGTCCTCCAGGTGGCAGAAGCACCCTGGACCGTTCTGCTCCTGGGCAGCCTCAGGGCAAGCCAGAGATAACACTGTGTCCGTGCACATGAGCACGCTGTTAAATCCCAGTCAAGGTCAACGGTGCTGTTAGACTGTGAATAACACACTTTTAGGGTATGAAGGACAAACATGAGGCCCCAGAACTTCCTTCCATCAAGGTTCAAGAGCCCCTCCCAGTCCCCTCTGGTCCTTTGCTAACCGGGTTCATTCAAGCCCTGTTTACACAGTGTCGTGTCAGGAATTCTTGACCAACTTAACCCAAGTACCCAGGGAAGAACGCTGCACTAGTTGCTCTGAAGAGAGGCACAGGTTGTTGCAAAGACCATCGTGCCGGGTCCCACTGACTCTCTTCTCCAATGTAGCTCCCTCCCCCATTGGCCCATCCAGAAGCTAATGCCACCAGTTGCAACGCAAGTGACCGTCTCACATACACAATGCAGAGAGTGTCAGAAACTGGAGCCTTATATCCAACTGCCTACTTGGTGTTTCTCTCTAGATCTCTCAAAGGGACATCCCTCACCTGCCTCCCAAGCCCCGTCCTTCCACAGTATCTGCCAAGTCAGTGAAGTCATCCCCACCCAGGCAGCTGTGTGAGCCAGAAACCTAGAAGTCACTCCTGCTGTCTCAGCCCGTCCCTAAGGCATTGCCAGCTCAGGCCAATGTTGTCCCCTCATTATCTTTTGAGTCCCCTTCATGACCATTCTGGTCAGTGCCACCATCACCTCTGGCCCTAACTATTGTACATTCCCCCTCTCCCTGCCTCCAGTTCAGCTCCACCTGCAGCTGGAACAAAGTTTTCCCTTTTCAGAATGCAGATCTCATCATTACCCTTCCCCACTGGAAAGCCTTTCCATAGCCCCTCTTACTCCTGGGACAAAAATGAAGTCGCTGCAGTGACCCACTGTACCTTCTCCTTGCCCTTGACTCACCTCTCTCCCCTTGCCCAGCTCTGGTCCCCTCGACCACCTTCCACATCCCAGTCTCCTGGGCACCATTTCTCCTCTCACCAAAGGGCTGGGACAAGTGACTTTTCTCTGCTCGCAGCGCTGTGCCCTCTGCTGCAGGTGAGAGGCTGCCTGACACTTCAGGTCTCAGCTGGCAGTCACTTCCTCGGGGACCCTTCTGGCTCTCTGGAATACTGAAGCTCTCAGTTACATCTCTTCATGGCACCAATGTACAACCCCTTCAGAGAACTTACCTTGCCACAACTTGACACCGTGGTGGGTTACTTTACTGACACCTGTCTCCCCAACTACAATGTATCCCCACGTGTGCAAGGACCACCTCTGTTTCTGCTCACAGTGAACTGCATTCACAGTGTCTGGTGTAAAGGTGAGCAGGCGGTCTGTAATTATTGGTTGAATTGCACGGTCCTCAGACATCTACCAATATATTGTTACTTCCACTCTGGGCTGTACCCCGTCACCTCCTCTTGGCTTCTTGGTTTGTGCAGCTCCTCCCCTGTGAAGGCCTGTTCTTCCACTCCACTCTGTGCGTCCCCCAGAGCACGACACCACCCAGATGGGAGCCACAGCCAGAAGGACCCACCACTAACACGGCACCACAGAGGCTCCCCACCCTCCCCAGAGCTGCTTCATTGATATAACTACTTTAGGAATGTCCCTGTCCCTCAGCTGCCAATGTCACCCCAGTTTGAGGAATTCAAGTGAGCTTACTAGAGTTTCCCAGCTCTTTCTGTGCTTCAGGCAGAGCACAGAAACGAAGCCTATAATGTAAATCAGAGTCTCTTGGCCTCCTCTCCCTCTCTCTCTGCCCTTTTCTCCTTTTCCTTCTCTTCTCTTTCCTTCTTCACTTCTCAGCCAATGCCAGTCCTAAGACATCTTCCCTTCCAGGGCAGTACAGACCACACCCTCTCCTTAGGAGCTGATGGTGACTAACCAGATCAACAGGACAGAGTGGGCCCCAGGCCAGCACAGCAAAACCATGAAACTGGGGGGACGTTCTCTGGTTACACTGCTCTGTAAAATGGTATCTGTCTGAGCCTTTCCAAGTATGTAGATCTCCAATAGTGTGTGTGTGTCCACAGTGTGTGTGTCCATAGCATGTGCTTTCATGCACATGTGTGTATGAGTGTGTGTGTGTGTGTGTGTGCACAGGGCCTGGAGAGGGGTCAGCCCCTATTTCCCACAGTCAGTCTCTCTCACTCCTCCAGCTGCCTGAGGTCTCTATAAGAGACCCCGGGCAGACAGCAGCCACCTTTCCTGGGGCACTCATGAGAATGCACATGGCAGACCTCCTGCCTCAGGGAGCGACACTGAGCCCAGCTGCTGCACTCTGAGAGCCCTCTCCTGTCTGCCCTAAGATCATACTTTCCTCACTGACACTGTCCACAGCACCAATGCCGGGGCAGCCTGGTTCCTGGGTGATGTAGGGCTCCTCTGACAGCCAACTTTCACTCAAGGAGCTCCTGACCATCAGGAAGCACCTTTGGGGCCTGAAGGGCACTCTGGGATGCACCCAGCCAAACTTCTTCCTCTCTTTCCTCTATTTGGGTCAAATTGGCATTGCCACTCCCAGCTATACCAGCACCCCACACACAGGCTTCCCCCAGGCATTTCCCCTATTGAATCCTGGCATGTTCGATCCCGTTTTAGCATCTGCTTCTCAAAGGACCCTCACTAGTTCACCTTCCTAGCCATCCCTAGAAGAGCAGCAAGCCAATAACAGTGAAGGTTTCCAACCATGCGTTTGAGATAAGAGGATGGAAAAAAACATTTAAAACTACACATATACAGTGTAGTTTTATGTGTAGGCACATGGATGTGTTAGCAGCAATGTTGGATCTCGGATCTCAGTTCTTGACTTTATGCAAGAAAGATTTCACAACATGAGTCCAACTGATTTTGAGAGCACGTTTATTAAAGGTGGGGACAGTGGAACAAAGGAAGAGCTTAAGATGGAAAAGGCAAGATCACAGCAACAGGAGTGAGCCTAGGTGGAGCTGCCTTGGCCCTTTAGAAAAAAAGTCACAGAGGCAGAAGAAGTGAGCCAGCTGGGCTGTGTGGACTCAGGAAGCAAGTCACTGAGGCAAAAGAAGGGCCCTTGGAGAAAGAAAGCAAAAATGTGCGCCTTAGGAAAGACCAGTTGGGAGAAGGCGCAGACGTGCTCTAGAGAGAAAACTTACTTTGGCCCTTTGCCTCAAGGGTTTTTGTCTGTTTTCTAAAGGTGGAAATTTTAGAGGAGATCTCAGAGGAGGATCTCAGTAGAATATTAGTCAGTCTCCCAGGTGTGTCCTTTTAGGGCTGTGGCCTCCACTGATTGGTCAGCCCTAGGATAGAGGGTCATAGGTCTTTGTATCTGGTCCTCATGTCAGCCGTGGTGTCTCTTCATCTGGTTCTGCTGCTTTTCTGGGCCTGGAGCTGAAACACAACTGAGACTTAGATGCTATCTCTAGTTTTATGGAAACTCCGTCTCCGTGGACCGTAGACCCAAGGCTTTGTTCCTATGGTTATTTAATGCTGATCAGAACCACACTGTGCTGAGGACTTAATGCCTAAGGGAGTGGACGTGCAAGGGAGCAGGAGGCAGGTGAGTCAGGGTGCTGGGGCAGGACTGTTTTATTCAGCCACCTGTCTCAGGTTCTCCATTCCAATTGCCAAGGAATTTTCTTGGCTTATTACTATCCTGCTTCAGATGGACCACACACAGTATGTAATTCTTACACAAATTAAGCAATGGCATGTTTTTGTAAAATGCCCTCAAAAAAGGAATGAAACAGGTCAACATGCTGGGTCCATAGGTAGTCCTTAGTCCTGCTGAATTTCCTCTTGACTTTGAGAACCATTTTACAGAGTGATGGGTCCTTCAGTGACCTCAGCAAAGTCAAACTCTTACACATAAAGGCCAGGGCACCTCAGCATTAACCCCAGGCTCTGAACATTCTTGGTCTTGTAGGGCTTCTCCTCCTTCATAGGGTCAGAAACCAAAAGGAAATGTTTTTTGTATGCCACACAAAAAGGAGAAAAATAGTGAGAGAATGGACAGAGCGTCTGTTTTGAAGTGGGCATGCCAAAGCTGTGCTGTGCAAGGTGAAGATGAAGTTTGTGGCTTCACGAACATTCTGGGGTCAAACTGTTCATTGGGAAAATTGTGTTGTTGACATGTATATAGCATTTATTGTCATTTCTAGTCATTTATGTACTATAAATGAGGTCCTTTTAAATCTGTGGAATGATCAGAAAGTATTCATTACGAAAATAACTACGGCGTTTATTGAATGCTTGAGTGTGTGTGGAATGCTCCACTCACACGTGCCCACACATTTCACTTATTTCCAGTTTACAGGACATGAAGTTGTGTGATCGGAGAGGATTCTGCACACCAAGGACAATTTTACTCTCTGAGTTTTTTCTAAATAAATTTATTTTTAATCATTAAACCAGTAAGCAGATCAACTAGTCGTAACGTTTTAAGGAGAGAATCACGTGGGACTCTTCTGGAATGACCAAGCCAAATAGAGTTTAAGAACTTGCCCTGGGTTCCACAGCCAGTAGGTCCAGGGAAACAAGATTCATGCTCGAAATTGTTAAGCTCCAGAAATTTCTGTTCCTTAGAACAGTAAGAGTGAGCCTTAACAATAGCGTTAAATGTTTGAAAAACAAATAACAGCAAACTGTAGGACTATAGAGCTAGTTGGGCAATTCAACATGCAAAATTACTATACGTTTGAATCTGAGTTCTGATTCAGTTGTTAAATGACCTTCACAAACAGGGCTTTCTCTGGGGAGAAAAGAGCCTATTTCCTCAAAAGTACAAAAGGGCTAATGGTATTGAAAAAAACGGCCTTCTCTCGGAAGCAATAGGAGGAATGACAAAAAATAAAATGGAACATCAGCATTGCCTACGGTGTACTTGCTTCAAACAAGCCGATGACGTTTCAGCATTCTGATGGGTGTAGGAAGCATATTATCATGGCTGAGTTATATTTTCCTCTCTTCCTTATGGCCCCAGAAATTCCAGGTTGCAAAATGAACTTGGTTTTTAAAAAAAAAAAAATCCCTACTTCTTTGAAAATTATTCACTCTTTTCCGCCTGTTTTCTCCCTGAGAAATATTTTTGCACAGTGTTTGCTAGCCCCTATTTATAGCATGCCAATTTTGGCAGGTATGGGAACGTTTATAAGTGGTTTGTTTTTTTTTGCTATATCCAGTGTTGATTTAGGTCTCTTTAGCCACTAAAACAATTGGAAGCCCTTTCAAGGAAGGTTGAAAGCTGCTGATGACTGATAACAGTGTGACATCTAGATGGTCTCCATTGAGATTTGGAGGGGTGGGGGCCGGGGTCAGCTAGAGAATCTTAGTCCTGCCGTGGTTTGAATAATTATCTTCAGTTCTTTTTTGGTGACTGTTATTTATTTATTTTTTTTTGGTGACTGTTCTGGAGTCAGTTTCCCTTGACACAGGTAGGAAAAGCATGTCCCGAATATTCCCCCAGCTGCTGGCAACTCCCGGTTAGACTCCTAGTTTGACAGCGAAGTGAGAAAGCCTGTCGGGGGCCCTCCTTATCTGAGCTCTGGCCTGTAAGGGCCCTTCCTTGGGAACCTATGTCTCACATTTGGGTTTTAACCAAGTTTCACATGCTGACCAGAAGCAAACATTAGTGGTTCTTTTGTTTAGGAGAGATGCCTGGAATTTCTGGGTTTTGTTTCATAAATGACTAAACTGAATACATTTGAAAGCCAGTAGAATTGTAGGCATCTTCCCCTCCCATGTGGCATATTTTTATGGGTGGTATGGCTGGGTTTTTTTTTTTTCCCTGAATTTTTCCAGCCTTAGCCTCCCTATAATTTGTGGGCCTTGAAAAAGTTATGGTTTGCTCTGTAAATGAAGGGGGAGAGCTTGTTTGGGGTCGGCTCACTTTTTCTTGTCTCCTGGTTCTTGTCAGTTACAGGGAGGAGGGGGGCCACAGGAATAAAGAGGCCCACCATAGAGAGATGGATTTCCAGCTTCAAAAAAGAGAAAGGTGCCCTTTTCTGACCTGAAGGGGTTCCTGCAAAGTCAGCTTCCCTGGGGCCAGAAGCAGAACCTGGGGGCAGCCTGCCTGTCATCTGATCTAGGAGACACCTGGTCAGGGTAGGGCCATAAAAGCTCCCAAAGACTTAGGAGAACAGAGGCCCTTGAAAAGCTTCACACATTCCCTGGGGATGCCAAGCAGGTCCTCAATTCCCACACCTGGCTGGCAAGCGCTTTCCCAGTTTCACTTGGGGAAGGAACTTTCTCCAAGGTTACCCTGTCAGGCTAGGTCAGTTCCCCAGACAGGTCTGAGGCAGCTCCAGACCCACCACCCACCTGCCCCATCTTCTAATGGGCAGATCAGTCTTTCCTGTCCTCTTTGCTCACCCCTGCTGTTTCGGTCCCTCTCCTCTTTCTAAAAGGCGACCAGCACTTTAACAAAGTCTTTAAACATGGTTTGTTATGGAAACTGCAAACATATACAAAGCTAAAAAGATTATCCTGACTCTCATAGGCCATCACCTAGGTTGCCCCATGTCACCCCCACTTTTCTCTACTAAGGTATTTGAAAGCAAATCCCAGACCTCCGTCCCATCGCCTCTACACTTCTGTGCGCATCCCTGAGCAAGGTAGACATTGTCGTGTGTGGACATGCTCTTTTCCCACTCACGAAATTCCTTAGTGACATCTTTCCAACTCTTCTATCTGCAAGTTCCCAGCTCTTCTAAAAAAGTCTGTTTGTAGTGGATTTGGTGGAAGAAGGATTCTTGAAGGACCCCTTATTGCATGTCACATCTTCTGTCTGTCTTTCTCTTCTTCTGCCCTGCCACAAATTTTTTTTGGAGGAACAGTCAACCGTTCAGATGCTCATTGTTGTATCACAATGACATGTGTTATTTGGTCCTGAGAGGGGGAAAACCTCTCCACCACAACTCTCATGGCCATCTAGAAAAAAATTTCCTTCGATGCGACAGGAACTGGGTTTGGAGGCAGAGAGTTGAAACTGGAAGTGCCATCAACAATGGCATCCAGGCGGCACATGGAGAAATAGTCCATCCATTGCCCATTTTTCTCTCCGAGTCTATTCCCTCATCCCTTGTTACCTGTTTTTTCTATCACTGGGTTTTAAAAACGGCTTTATTAAGGCAACATACAATAAAGTGCACATATTTAATATAGTGACCATGTAATTCAACCTGAAGTTTCCAGACGCCACCTTGTAATGCCTCCCTCCCTCCTTCTCCCCACTCCAGACATCCACCGATCTGACCTCTGTCGTTATAGATTAGTTTGCATTTTCCGGAAATGCATGTATCTAGAGTCATACAGTGTGTGCTCTTGTCTGGCTTCTTTCATTACTGTGCGACTCATCAATACGTACTGAGTATCAGTAGTGCATCCCATTTTCTTGTACGCTGTTCCTGATGAACCATGGTAAGGTGCAGAAGGAGACCCCTTAAAGTTCTCTTGGGTCTTTAATGGCTCAGTACTTCTGATGACACACTGGCCTTCGGTCAAATGACACTTGCTCAATAAACCTACTCACAAGAGAACACACTCTTGTCCTACCATTACTTTCTTGAACTGTCCTGACGCCAGTTCAGAGAGATAGGGATCAGAAGGCAATGTCCTCTTCCAGTTCTGTAATCACAGGAGTATGTAGGTGGTGGTGCTGGGCCTGGGTGGGGTCAGGGGAAGAGTCACAGCCTTTTAATAAATCATCAGGACACTGAATTTGACTTTCAGGCAACATCAAAATCCCTTTACCCACCAGTGTTATGAATGCTGCCTTAAGCTCTGGAATATCTGAAGGATCTTATTTCTTTAAGTGCGGTGACATAAATTCCTTTACCTTTTCTCAAAATTGGAACAATGACACATAGTGAGAATGAATGTCTTCAAATCTTATGCAGAGGCTGTTGTTGTTTGTCACTCACCATTATTTAAGACACACGATGTGCCCTGTGAATGTGGTTTGTAAGCACAAGCTCCGCATGGTGATCCAAGGACCGTGAGACACACTCACAGAGAAGAGCTCCAGAGACGGAAGGTGAACGAACGTGACCGTGGTGAGGAAACACACTGCTTTCCATCCTGCCCCTGCTCCAGACTAGCGAGTGAAAACGCTGTCCCCACGCCGTCTCCCATCCCCCACCCAACGGTGATTCAGAAGGGACAGGATGTCTTTTTACTTGTGAAAGCTTATCTTTCCCAAGAAAGCAGTTCTGATTTGCTTGGCACGTCAGGGCCCTGAGTGTTCAGCCTTCTTCCTTAAGGAGTCAAAAGGAGAGTGCGAGGAGGGTGTGGCAGGGCATCCGAGGTCACCACTGCCATTTTATTTCTTCCTAGAATAACATTTTCTCTGCTGGTTGCCAGCACACTTATTTTTATGTAGATTTGACCTTGGTTGCAACCTTGAACAACTAAAATAGAATAAAATAACTATAAGCTACTTCAAAAAGCTTGACCTTAAAAAAAGTATATAAAAAATAAGACAAAGGCAGGAAAACAAACCAGGCCACTGCTTTGAGCACAGAATCAGCGAGCTTCTTGGGTCTAGTTAAAATCTCAGCCCTGTGCACATTAGACTCCTTCCCGTGTTCGATGATTTCTGCAGCAAGTGCGGCCTTTATCGATTGCTAGAGTGGAATGTTCAAGAGCATTATGTTACAATCTGTCTCCAAATGGCTTTTCAGAAAGAAATTTCCTGTAACTCAGAGGCAGAAATTATGCAGGGAACTGAAAGGGAAGGGACTAGACAGCTGAATTTTACCCAGACTTTGGCATATGGAAGTGATGTTGTGTACACCCGGAGAGAACTCGTATTGGTTTTCCTAGTAAGGAGGGTCAGCTTCAGCTCATTATTACCACCTCACCAGAAACAATGCTGAACACTACGTAAAGCCACACTGAGGGTCCCCGTGCTGGAAAGCTGATTTAGAGTCCAGGGCCTCTGGGCTCACGTTGCAACCCTGGCTTACCTCCCCTTCATCCCTCTGCCTCCTACATGTTCTTGCCTCAATCTCACCTCCTCCATGAAACCTCCATCTGCTTCAGTGACCGTCTAAAAGCACTACATTTCGTACTGACTGCTACCTGACTATAATTTTCTAACGGTTACACACGCATCAATTTATGTCCCAATTAGACTTCCAAGTATGTCTTACGCGCTGTGTACCCTCCAAAGAAAGCTGTAATGCATTGTGCAGAGACCAATTGCTCTGTGTGTGTGTTTACCCCACCCCGCCGCCCACTGGTTCTTTTAATCAAAGATATGGTTTATCTAAATGTATTTGGGCTGTGTACACCACAAATTTCAATGCAACTCAGCTTAAACAGTAAAAGGAATTTATTGGCTCAATGTAACCCCCAAAATCTGGTTGTTGGTTTGGATTCAAGTGAGGTTCGATCCAGGGGATTAAGGATATCAAAACAGACCTGGTTTCTTTCTCTTGCTCTGCTTACTGTCCATGAAACTGGCTGCATCCTGTGATTTATTTTTTATTTTTTTTTTATTTATGGTTGCAGGATGACTGTTAATGGCTCCTGGAGCAAAGTGTGTTTCCTTATTCACATCCAGAGGATAGAGAGCATCTTTGCCCCAGCATTCCCAACCAAAGTCCTAAGTATCGTTGCCTAGATGGACTTAAATTGCACAGTCACCCCCTGGACACACAAACTAGCAGAGGCTAGCTGCTCTGGGGTGATATGGGTCCCCGTGCTGAAACTGACAAGGTGGAATTAGTCCTTGGGAGCTTGGGAAGCTACCAACAAATGGTCTAAAACCCCAACAGACATTATTTATCAACTTCCCACAACCAGCTCATATTGAGTTTCATGTAGAAGGAGTCTGTTCTCTGCCTTTTAGGTATTTTCATCCCCAAGAAAATAAAAGGAACCAATCGATAACTTTGGCATCATCTGGTCTTGGCAGAATTCGGCAAATTCTCAGCTTGCCACGTCACTGATGAGATTTTCTGGAAACTGTAGTTTCTTTCTATTCTCTGCCCATCACCACAATTTTCTCTTTAAAAAAAAGTGCAAAGAGGGATAGAAAGAAAGAAGGAAAAGAAAGAGAGAGAAAGAAAGAAAGAGGAAGGGCGAGAAGGAGGGAAAAAATGCACTTGAACCTGTAGGCGAATGCAGAGCCCCCATGGGTCTGCTTCACTCAAACTGAGGAAACTTCCTGGCCCAGGTCTGCCAGAATATAGTGTTAAGACTGTAAAGTGAGGAACGATCTCCATCGCTGAACTTGCCTGCCCTTGCCGGTTTATTGCCAGCGGAGCTCCAGGGGTCGCTGAGTGAGGGACTGGGCTCCTGGACGAGGAGACATGCCCCTCAAATACGAAGCCTGTTCCTTCTTGGCCCAACTTACATACTGCCTACCGAGGGAGCCCACATGATTTCAATCTCCATGTTTCTATTTCTGATAACAGCTGGGGCCATTCCCGCTGGCAGGAGTAAGCTTTGGGTCCACGACAGGGCTAAAATGTGCTTGCGGGCTGTGTGACTGACCAAACAAAGCCTGCTTCTCAGACATCTGCCCACGGAGACTCAGAATGAACGGGGCGGGGGGCAGGGAGGCACACAGCGAAAATGATCGTTCCTGCCCTAATTTTGCCATCTGAGAAAGTCAGTCTTCGGTCTGCATCTGGGGTGGGAGAGAGGGGCAGGCAGGGAAGAAGATAAAACCCTGCAGAAGGAGAGTGTGGGGGGAAGAAAGACCTCTGCATCCTTTGGCCTTGCCAGTTATTTTTAAGTATAAACTTCAGCCTTATGAACAATACAAATATTCTTCACATTGCACAACCCTGGTGTCTGGAAATATGGGGGGGGGCAAAGGTGGTGTATGATTGTGAGTGCACAAAACACAGTTTATTCTTGTGTTATTAGTTATTAATTATTGTATTGTTTTCCAACCAAACGACTGCAAACCTGCTTCTGCTCCACCCTGTATAATTTCCAAAACATCAATGACAGAAAGTCAAGGGGATGGAGTGAGGAATTCCTTCTTTTACAGAAAGATCTCTGCAGGGGTCTCGCAATGACAAACTCCCCTTAGCCTTGTAAGGCAGTTCCACGCGCCCCAAACTCTTCTGGAACCTATCTACCTTGTAAAGGGAGGCAGATATAATAAGATGCATTGTTTAGCTGCTTGTTGAAACTTGAATAAAAATGTGGAGGCTGGTTTTATTTGCCTAGTAGAAGACTTCAGTTTAAAGAGATCTTAGATGCATTTTTCTTTAGCACCTTACTCAAATTACCGCCTTGAAAGAGATCCGGAAGGTAGGAAGAGCTCTTGCTTTGGGGAAGGAAGCATGTCAGATGAAAGAGCCACAGACTTTATTAAAACAAAAATGATGTTTGGAGACACATTGTTCCATCTTCTCCAAGGCCTGTCTTGACAAGAAGAAGCGGCTCTCTAGTTCGGTCATCCACACAGTGAGGGGGAGTTGCACCTGCCCATCTCAGGGGCTCTTCCAGCCTATCAGTCTTGGAGTCTGTGCACTTGGGTCCACCATGCAAGACTCAGAGCTGACACAAGGCAGGCATCCAACCAGCAGATTTTTCTTGCCAGCTGCGCCTCCTGGGAACTGACCGTCCCAGCACAAGGCAATTCCCACATCCTCAACGTTGTTTGTGGCATTCAAGTGCCTGCTGACTCCTTCACACCAAAACACCTGTGAAAGGAGCACTCTACAATTACAAAATTAGAAAAGTCACTTACAGCTACCGTTTAGATAAGATAAACTGCAGGTCTTTGTGGTAGCTTGTCATTAAAAGATTGTTTAAGAAGGGATTGGTCAAAGAACACGTATGAATGGCCCATGGACATGGACAACAGTGGGGGATTGCCTGCGGGAGTGGGGATCAGGCTGGGTGTCAGGGGGCAGAGGGGGAAATCAGGTTAACTGTAATAGCATGAACAATAAAACATTGAAATGAAAATAAAAGCAGTTGTTCTCTGGAAGATTCCAACACAGTAATAAAGGCTTAAGAGGTGGCCCTGGTATGTTTTAAATTCTTAAAGGAATGTTCATGGCTAGAGGTTCACCTGTAATAGCAGCTGCATATCTAGGGTACGATAGTTCTCACAGCTATGTTATAGCAGAAGTAATATCAACTGGATCCTTCCTATAACACCAGGCTCACGTCTGGGTACCAAATGCTAGTGAGCCCCACAGAGAACCTTGGAAAGGGCACAGAAATCTGATTAAATCTTATGGGAAAATAAGATAAGGAGGATGCTGATATAAAGGCCTTGGAATTGTTTAGCTCAGAGAAAAACAAAGGTTGCTCCTAATCGATGGTACCTGGTGTTTCTTCAGAAGGGAGAGTATGAACGTCAAGGAGCTTGCTGAGATGGAATGGGTTCCAACAGTGACTGAGGACTGGTCTTTCCAACGTGGGGTAATTTATGAAAAGCTGTGCCTGAGAGTAGAAAAAAGGCTCCATAAAGCCACCTTCTCGTCGTTTTTAGTTGTTTTTCTCTCCATGGAGCTCATGTTTTGAAAAATTCTGTAAATCAATTCCACTTACTTTATATTCATATATTCCCTTTGGTTTTTTTCTAAAATAGTCTCAATTTATGCCTTTTTTGTTTCAGTCTAATATTAAGTGCTTCCCCTTTCAATCTCTAAATACCCCACTAGAAAAAAAAGGTATATAGTCATCCTAATAAGAACCAGCATGGTTTGATTTTGGAAATATATACATGGATCTCACTGGCTACCTCTTTTAAAAAGTAGCTAAAAAGACTATTATTGGGAAAATTGTTCTACATAGATGATCTTTTAGCCTGCAAATGTATGATTCTGTGACACTATTCTGGAATTTTCCAGAATGCCCGTTATTCATCCCATGAGAGTGACATGAACAAATACCCACAGTCTCTTCAGCTTCCTTTGAAACAGACAAGAATCATAACAAAGCACATACTTTTAGACATGTATCTCGAGGGACAGGAAACCTCATTCCACCAGGTAAGCTGGAAACTTCATAGTTTTCAGATGCTCGGGAACCATGACCCTCATGTAGTCTCATATTCTTCCCCCTTCTGGTAATGTATGATTATGGAAAGAGAATCAATATAAATCTCTAAACTGAGTTCTCATTTAATTGATTCTGCAAATACTTAT
The DNA here is from genome assembly GCA_007922815.1 of Macrotus californicus. Lineage (NCBI taxonomy): Eukaryota > Metazoa > Chordata > Mammalia > Chiroptera > Phyllostomidae > Macrotus > Macrotus californicus. Next base: position 96,243 of record VMDR010000530.1, read on the forward strand.
TGAGCACCTGAATGTGCCGGGCACAGTTCTAGGTGCTGCGGAAACAAGAGTGAAGCGAACAGGCTTAACCTTTTATCACACGTCCCATTGGTGGATATAGTCTCCCAGTCAGCAGGCTGTCTTTTCACTTTTTTGATGGTTTCCTTTGCTGTGCAAAAAGTTTACAGCTTCATGTCATCCTATTTGTTTATTTTTATCTTTTGTTTCCCTTGCCTGAAGTATATCAGAAGAAATATTGCTATATGTCCAAGATTTTACTGCCTATGTTTTCTTCCAAGATTTTTATGGTTTTGAATCTTATATTTAAGTTTTTAATCCATTTTGAGTTTATTCTTGTGCATGGAGCAAGAAGGGTCTAGTTTCAATTTTTTTGTCATGTATCTGTCCAATTTTCCCAATACCATTTATTGAATAAACTGTCTTTACCCCATTGTATGTTTTTGCTTCCTTTGTCAAATATTAACTAACTATAAAGGTGTAGATTTATTTCTGGGCTCTCTCTTCTGTCCCATTGATCTATGTGTCTGTTTTTATGCCAGTACCATGCTGTTTTCATTCCTATGGCCTTGGAGTATAGTTTGATATCAGGTAGCAGGATTCCTCCAGCTTTACTCTTCATTCTCAAGATCACTGTTGCTATGCAGGGTCTTTTGTGGTTCCATGTAAGTTTTGGGAATATTTGTTCTAGTTCTGTGAAGTACTCCATTACCATCTTGATAGGAATTGCATTGAATCCGTAGATTGCTTTGGGCAGATGGACATTTTAATGATGTGAATTCTTCCTGTCCACGGACACATATGCCTCCACTTATTTGTATCTTGTTCGATTTCTTTCTTTACGGTCATAATTTTCCTAGTACAGGTCTTTTACATCATAAAAGATCTCTTCCCATCCCTTTACTTTTAGTCTGGGTGTATATTTCATTCTGAGGTGGGTCTCTTATAGGCAGCATACATATGGGCCTTGTTTTCTTATCCATTCAACTACCCCATGTCTTTTGATTGGAGCATTTAAACCATTTACATTAAAGTGACTATTGATAGGCACTTATTTGTTGCTAGTTTATTCTTTATAACTGTGTTCCTCTGTTTCCTCCTCATCATTACATTTCTTGTAACACTGGTTTGGCAGATTTATAAAGAACTTATACAACTCAACACCAAAAAAAATAAACAATATAAGTGAAAATGGGCAAAGGATCTGAATAGACATTTCTCCAAAGAGGACATACAGATGGCCAGTAGACATATGAAAAGATGCTCAATGTCACTAATCATGAGAAAAATGCACATTAAAAACACGATGCGACATCACCTCTCACCTCTCAGAATGGCTGTCATCAATAAATCAACAAACAGCAAGTTTTGGCGAAGATGTGAGGAAAGGGAACCCTCATGCACTGTTTATGGAAATGCAATTGGTTCAGCCACTATGGAACACAATATGGAGTTTTCTCAAAAAATTAAAAATTGAACTGCCTTATGTCCTTGCAATTCAACTTTTGGGAATATATCTGAAGAAACCCAAAACATTAATTTGAAAGAGTATATGCACCCCTATGTTCATTGCAGCATTATTTACTGTAGCCAAGATTTGGAAGCAACCCAAGTGCCCATCAGTAGATGAGTGGATAAAAACGCTATTATGCATTTACACAGTGGGATACTACTCAGCCGTAAAAGAGAAGGAAATTTTACCTTTTGCTACAGCATGGATAGACTTGGAGAGTATCACACTAGGTGAAATAAGGCAGTCAGAGAAAGACAAATACCATGTGACTTTACTCATATGTGAAATCTAAAGAACAAAATAAAGGAAAAAATAGAAACAAATTCATAGATACAGAGAAGACTAACAGTTGTCAGTGGGAGGCGGGGAGGGGGCTAGGTGAAACAGGTGCAGGGGTTAAGTGAAAAACAAAACACTCTCCCTAGCTGGTGTGGCTCCGTGGACTGAGCACTGGCCTGCAAACCAGAGTCACAGGTTCAACTCCCAGTCAGGGCATATGCCTGGGTTGCAGACCAGGTCCCCAGTAAGGGGCACACAAGAGGAAACCACACATTGATGTTTCTATCCCTCTTTCTCCCTCCTTTCCCCTGTCTCTAAAAATAAATAAATAAACGCTTTTTTAAAAAAGCCCTCATAGACATAGATAACAGTACAGTGATCGCCAGAGGGAAAGGTGGGTAAAGGGAACTAAAAGAGGGTAAAGGGGGCTAAATGGTGATGGAAGGAGACTTAACTTTGGGTGGTGAACATGCAACACAATATACAGATGAGGTATTGTAGAATCATACACTTGAAACCTACTTAATTGTATTAATCAGTGTAACCCCAATAAACTCAATAAAAATGTTTTAAAAAGGAAAGAGACCTAATCCCATCTTCTTGGTACTTACAGTTTCACCAGGAGACAGACAGCAAACCCAGCAAGTGAACAGGCTAATGATAAAGTATAGTCATTAATATATTATGAAAATATTTTATATTTTGTTCAAACCATAGAACCCATGTCACTAGGAAAAGCCAAAGAGCCCATTCTCTAATCATGTCTATACAGTGAAGGAAACACCAAGGCTGCTCCATGGGCCGTGACATGCATGCTTTATCCCTTCATATAAATAAAATGAGTAACTGCAGGCTGCACAAAGCAAGGGACCGTCATTGCTCAGGCCCTGCTGGAGAGCTGGCTCCCCACAGGCAAGGGGAATAGCTGTGGTGCATCCCTGAGCTCTTAGTAGGTGTGGCCATGCATCAAGTCCAAGGAAAGGGCAGATGCACAGGGATTCCACGTTTCCCAAAATAAGGGCAAGGCCAGAGAGACACAAGTTTCATTTCTGAGAGATAATTGGTTTGGGGATTTGAGGTTGTTGTTTTCTTCTCCATTTTCACTGATTTCATCTTCAAGCCTCTTCTCTCCACCCCCCCCCCCGGCCCCCGTTTCACTCCTTGAGGGTCAGCAGAGGGAGCGGTATTAGCTGGGGTTTTGTTTTGTTGATAAATAATAGAAGAATTTTGAAAGAAAAAAATGGCGGAAAAATGTTGAGAATTACACCATGGCTGTGTTCATCACACTTTTCAAAAACAGGTGACAGAATGGCAGAGCTGCTGTTTGTGTCCCAAACAAAGCTGGGTAGATGGCTGCAGGTGCCCAGACGGAGCTTCGGAAATGCTCATTGAATCGAACGGAGCATTTGTGTGTTCCACAAACAAGCACTGCAGTGGCTCAGGGGGCTCACCAGCGCTCTGCTCTGGCTACATTCCAAGAGCTGCTGGCACCAAAGGTAGAAATATATAAAGATGGCACAATAGGCTCTATTTTCATGGAAGTAAACTGAACGCTAATTCATACACCAGAAGCTGAATCACTTTGTTTTTTCAGGCACACAGAGAGGAAGTGCCATCTCCCCTCGGTTATGACACATGGCCAGTTTGTGGATGTATACTTACTTCTATTTTAAAAAGAAGTAAGGCAAGAAACAGAATCGAGAGCTAACACTACAGAAACCTCAAACACAATTCATACAAGGAAGAAGGAGGTGTGGGAAGTCAACTGCATTGCCCAATGTCATGGAGTCCAGCAACCTTGGACTCTCTTTTCTTCCCCAGGCCCTGGGAAGAAGAGCCCTCATCTTAACACAAGAATTCTTCCAGGCCTACCTGGACAGCCTCTCTCTCCCATGTCTTCAAGCCCACCAACAGCTTCCCACCCACCCCTACAGAGACTGAATCTTCTACCTCACAGGTAATAGAGAAGCCTCAGAGGGAACTGCCTCCACTTGGCTACCACCATCTTCCTCTGCGCTCTCATTAGACAACTGGACAAGTGACTTTCCTCCAGTGTCACAGAGCCCTCCAACCTGTACCCTACATCCATGTCTTCCCACATCTACAGGAATTTTCTCCTTTAGTCATCCATACTCTTTCCTGTGTCCTCTGCTTACATCTTAAAAGCAGCAAGAGAAAAGGAGACAGTTACCTACAAAGGAGTGCCCATCAGACTATCAGCTGATTTCTCAAAAGAAATCTTACAGGTGAGAAGGAGCTGGAAAGAAGTATTCAAAGTCATGAAAGGCAAGGACCTACATCCAAGATGACTATCCAGCAAAGCTATCATTTACAAAGGAAGGACAGACAAAGTGCTTCCCTGATAAGTTAAAGGAATTCATCATCATCAAGCCTTTATTATATGAAATGGTAAAGGGAGTTATCTAAGAAATAGAAGATCAAAGCTATGAACAGTAAAATGACAGCAAATTCACAACTATCAACCACTGTACCTAGAAAACAAAAACAAAAACAAACTAAGCAAACAACTACAACAGGAAGAGAATCACGGAAATGGAGATCACAAGGAGAGTTATCAGTGGGGAGGGGGAGGGGGAGGGAGAGAATGTGGGGAAAGGTACAGGGAAGAAGAAGCATAAATGGTAGGCATAAAATAGACAGGGGGAGGTTAAGAATAGTATAAGAAATGGAGAAGCCAAAGAACTTGTATGTATGATCCATAAAGGAGGGTGCAGGGCAGAGGGGGAGAAAGGGGAGAAAAAAATGGGACAACTATAATAGCATAATCAATAAAATATACTTTAAAAAAAGTATGTGCTCGAATCTCCCCATCTTTAGAAAAGTAAAATAAAGTCCCTCAATTGTACATTCCTCTAACAAGAGACCTTAATCACTTCAGGGCTAGGATTCTAGAAGAGGTGGCATCTCCTCTTCCTCCTCCCATTTCATCCTTCCTCGCAGCCCACCTCTCACAGACATTACTCTCCCCAAGGGCTCTCAGGCCTTTCTGGTGGCCAGTCTCTTGGACGTGTTGTAATCCTTGCCTTTCCTGACCTCTCTGTGGCATTGGGCACTCTTGTCTCTTCCTATTTCTTAAAACACTCCCCTTCTAGTCCACAAAACCACTCACTCTTGGATTTCCTTTGAATTCTTTGGCTTCTCCTTGTCCGCCTTCCTCTTGGCTCTGTTTTCCTCGTACATGTGGGAGTTCCCTGGGGATCTATTCTGATGCATTCTTGTCCTTCTTCACTGTTCCCAGAGTGAGTTTTCTTTTTTAGGCAAACAGAATCCTTTCACTCTCCCGAAGGCCCTTCAGAAGCTCTCAATGACCCTCAGAATAAATCCTGACTCCTAGACAGGGCTTACCAAACCTCTCGTGATGACACACTTCTGTTAGCTTGGTCTCTTTCTCCTTCCCTACCAACTCTCCAAACTCTAGTTCAAATGAGCAATTCACTGAACAAACCCCACTCTTTCTGGCTTCCCTGTTTTAGAAAACATTGTTTCCTTTTCTCAGAAGACACTTTCTTCCCCCACCTTGACCCAACAGATTCTAGGATTTTTCTCCCAGTGCTCAGCGCCCATTTCTATCAGAGGGTTTATTAATTTGTAGTGTTTTTGTCTGTTTTTTCTATTAGAGTTTGAGTTCCTTAAGACAAGGACTCTTATTTATTTACTCTTTTAAGCTCTGGAGACTCCCTGCCTATACTGTACCTGCATGAACAATACATTTGCTGAATGAATGAGTGAACAAATGAAAGGTCTCACTCCTCCTGATTCCAAGTCCAGTAAGTAAACTAAGTTCAGGTCACATAGGCTTTTCCTATCAGACCCAACTACAATGCTTCTAAACCAATTGCACATTCTCCACAAAGTAAATACCTTGGATATTGATTTTCTATCTTCAAAATAAATGTGGTTCCTGTTGGGAGTAACGTGTTTGTTCTGGCCTTCCTGGTAGTCATGGAAATGAATTACAGCCTTGGGCAAAAGGGCATCCCTCAGTCAAGGGGATGTGGTGTGATCTGGTGGGTAGAGAGGGCGTCTTGGAGGCAACATTCTATTTATAATTGCTGTTAACTCCTCCGAACCACCAAGGTGATGGGCAGTGAGGACTGATCCCTCCTTTCCTCTTATTCAGTCCATCCCTGACATGATGCTAACAGAAGGGATCAGCTCTTCTATTTTCCAGTCTGGGCTTTTTCTAGGTCAGAAAAGCATCTGTAGAGAGATGGAGGACAAAGAGAACTTTGCTAACATTTTATTCCCATGGAAGTTTCTGGTTTGGTTGCTACATCAGTGTAGTTCTTATGGGCTCATTATGGGTTCATGCTGTTTTTCTCACAAGATACCAAATGTCTTTAAGAACAGGAACCATGTGTTCTTTGTAGTATCCCTCAAGCCAAGCTCTGCTGTCTGCTCTGGGAGTGCTGGCTAACAGATGTTAATAACTGTGTATGAATATAGTTACCAATCATAAACGTAGATACCTTTCTTGAGTAAAAGTGAGAAATCATCACAAAACCGTACTTTAGTATTTAGATCTACAAGATGATGACATACAAGATGAAGACCGCCACTGTGGCATGAGATTTTACAGAACACCGACACGATTTTCCAACCGATTTCTAGGACAGTGAAGAATATATTTTTAAACGGTGGCATAATCTGCTGCAGGGAAAGAAGTGATGGTTCTCAAGTAGAGTGGATTTCAACCACCCCCAAGTCCTGCATATTTCTAGCTCCTTAGCTCCCCTCAGATACTGAGTTAAATCATAAAAAGATCTGACCATTTGAGAAGATCCTTCGGCTCAAGCCCTGTAGATCTATGAAACCTCTTTGTGGTACCTAGTCTCCAAGAAGACCCTAGTGGTCTTTGCCTTCTGGCATCCATGCTCTTGTATAGTCTCTTCCTATGGTGAATAGGGCTGACGTGCATAAACAATAGGATTCATAGACATGATGGTGTATAATGTTGGAGTCATAAAAGACATTGTGGCTTCTGCCTTGCTCCCTGCTGGATCACTTGACCGGCTGCTCTGCTATGAGGACTTTCACGGCAGCCCTATGGAAATGTTCACGTGACCAGCCATTCAGGCTCCCTGCCCTCCGTCAGTTTGCTGGCAACATGAGCACCCCATCTCGAGAGCAGATTCTCCAGCCCTCGTCAAGTCTTAAGATGATTGCAGCCAACATCTTCTCTGCAACCCTGTGAAAGACCCTGAGCCAGGACCGACCAGTGAAGTGGCTCTCAACTCTTGATCCACAGAAACTGTGAAGTAACAAATGTCTACTATAGTTTTCAGCCACTAAGTTTCGGGTATTTTCTTATGCAGTAACAAACACTGAAATCTGAATTATAGCAAACTGACAGTCTGCTCTCTAGTGAATACTGTGGTCACTGCCTACATCGCTTCTTCAGGGCAGATATAACCCTCCCCCATCTCCAGAAAACATCATTTTGTGACAACACATAGCTACGTCCCTCCCTAGAAATTGCTCTCAGCTGAAGTTATGTCTTATCTGAAATTACAGCCCCTGCCCAGGGCAACCTGTGACCGATGACTAACTGATGTGGAGATAAAAATGTCTAGCACCCTTCTTTCAATCTGTCCCTTTCCCCAACCTTGCTTCCATCAATATCTTAATGATGTGTCTCCTGAATGCTCTCCAAAATAAACCTTCCACATGCAACTCCATCTCAGAGTCAGGGCACTCATCCTGAAACAGTTGGTACCTGGAAGGGTCCTTGGAAGCAGAGCATATGGCAGATGGCCTGGCTGGTTTGCCAGGGCCTGGGAAGGGAGCAATTTAAAGAATGGGGGCAAGGATGTCTGGGGAAGAGGCACTTGGATGGGCCTATGTGGGTGGGCACTACTAGCATGTACTGCAAAAGAGGCATTAAATAACCAAGTGATCCAGCCAGCAGATGTCAGCCAGCGTCTGTCCTCCCCCACCCAGTGCTCATATGATGTATTCACGCACAGAGCAGCCAGGACAGCAGAGGCGAAGGCTCATGCACGGACCCAACAGCACACTCACAACAGCTGACTTAGCTAACAGTGCTGCTGAGTGTTCATCCAACCTGCCAGCAGCAGAGTGACACAGGTCTCCAATGGCACCTTCACTCAAGGAACCCAGTCAGTTGTTTTGTAGCAAATCAATTCTTTTGAATCAATTCTAGAACGACCAATTTATCCTGACTAGGACTGACTCATAGTCCAGGTATGGGTTTGCTTTTATTGCCCGCAGTGCTTTGGCTGAATGTCTTTGGTACCCCTTTGCCTGGAATTAGTGGTCAATGCACAAGTAGCCACGGCTTCAGAGGGACTTGGTAAGTTTATGACACTAGTCTAGGTCCCCACCAGGCCAGCCATCTACAGCAGTAGACTTGATGGCTAAGGATGACGGAAACCTAGGGTGAGTGGGGGAGGATCGGGACAAAAAGCAACAGTTATGAATGTGAGACCAACCACAGCAATAGGGCTATTGCTCATCCCACTAGCACTTCTATGGTTTCCTAAGAAATAACACTAACCAGAACCCTGGACACATTGTTTCCAGATGGGGCAACATTACCATTAGATGCAAGTGGATCTGAGTAGCCTGCGGGGGATGCTGCAGTATCCTACTGAAGCCCCTCTTTAGGAACACTGTATTCACGCCTCCACGGCTGGACTGTTGGCTGCTGACTGGTCATAGCTACGTGGCTCACTGAGGATTGTCCTTGGCTCCAGGAAACCACTTTACTTGCAGTTATGCTGTCTCCCAGGGACAGCCAGTGGCCAATGATTCGTTGGTGTGATGATGCAAAGGTGGGTGCAAACACCACAGCTAGGACAGAGCTTCCCATAGGAATGGCTGAGGCCCCTGTTGCAGCTGCATTGTTGATTAGCTTCCACTTTTCCCCACCTGCCTTCCTCAGGCCCTCTTAGGTGTATGTCCCAAGACACACCCCCCAAAACCTTCTATATGCAGCTCTCTGTCTCAGAGTCTGCTTCCAGGGAACCCTAACCTAAAAGCTTCTCTACAGGGATTTTAAACTTCAGTCCACACAGAAAAAAGAAAGAAGCTAGAGGGCAATCCATGCTCTTCATTGTTAGCCACCCCTCACCCAGGAAAACTAATGGTTACAAGCTCTAGGAAGATAGGGGGGAAGTTGAGTAAAGAAGATATTACAGAAAGAACTATGAGGCCTAAAATCTCATTCATGATTAGCTGAGTAGTTTCCTAGAAGGATGTGGTCGTGAAGGCGTGTGACCCAGGACAAGTAAGTGGTGTGGAGGCAAGGAGAAGGAGAAAACACTGGCATCGGTGAGTCTGACTGACTTGCCAGTGGCCACAAAGGACACTGAGCATGTCCTCACAGCATGAGGTGGCTGGGGGCTTTGCGCCTGCTTCCCCCACAGACGGGCATGGAAAAGAATGAGGTGTTGGGGTAGGGATGCTTCATGTATCTCAGCTTTCCTGAGGGGGCTCAGTGGGAATCATTGCAGGCAGGCTCCTCGCCATCCTTACTGACATTGCTGTCATACAGCATTTGGTCTGTTGTGATTGCTCCAATTATTAGTGATTTGTAAGTTCCATCAATATACTACTAAACAATGGGTAGCCCCTTCAAAAGAAGAAACAGTTTCATGGAAATCTGATATGTTGAGAGAGAGGAGAGAGACCAGTAGGAATCAGCAGGTGGTAGGTGGAGAGGGTGAGGGTTCGCTGACAGGTGTACACAGAGTTCACACTCTCTGAGATCAGCGCAATCCTTTCGGGTGCTTCGATTTCCCCCACAAACTTCTCATCTTTTCTTTGCCTGCTCAGCCCTGCTCTCTGCCTGGGAGGGAAGGTGAGGGAGGGTGACTGTAGACAGGACCACAGGGGTCTCTTACCCTCCAGCCTCTGGTCTGG
>VMDR010000530.1:106036-213737 GCA_007922815.1 Macrotus californicus
CACTGTTCATCCAGCCCTCACACTGTCCAATCCCAGTGTGCCTCCGCGAGAGCCCTGAGGGAGTTATTTCCCTTCTAGTTCCTTCATGGTTGGGAGTCGAAATTCTGGACCTGGCTCTTCCAGAACAAGCTAAGCACCTACGTACACATTACCTCTAGATTAGCACATCCGCAGATTGGGCATTCCAAGATTTAACCCACAGCTCTGGACCCAGTGAGGAAACTCCTCTGCCTCACGCCAGGGCTTTGAGGTACTAGTGTCGTCGTCCTGCAGAAAGCGACCAGGCAGGAGTATGGAGGAGAGAGGATTAAAAATACTAAACTGCCCGTGAAGAGAGGGTGGTGAGCACTAAGACTTGGCGTGCTCGGGGCCGCAGGTAGCAGCAGGCCCAGGAGGATGAGAGAGCGAAACCAGAGGCTTCAGCAGAGCAAAGCCAGGAAAGCGACTTTAAGTAAACTCAGGCTCCCAGGAAGCCACGTACAGACAGACAGTGCTGTGAATGGCCATTCCTACATTCCCTGTCCCGTGAGTGTCTACCGTTCCAGGGGCAGCCTCTGTTGACTAAGCTCCTCTCAGGTCCCAGTCATGTGGAGCTTTGTGCCCACTGGTTCCTTTCAGCTCCCCAGGACAGAGAAAGCTGGTGTGGGGATATAGGCCAAGTGACTTGCCCAAAGACTCAGGACTCGTAAATGACCGAATGAGAATTCCAACCCTGGAACTTAATTACCTACTTAATCACCTTCTTCTAGAACAGATATGGCCTGGCCCTGCGGAGGCACAATCAGGCCAGAGTGGACGTGGGAAAATTCCACATGACCTCCTCTCAGCTCTCAGATTGTTGATGTAGACCCATGTTCATGGCCAGTCCAACACCAACCCTGTCTGCAGGAGCCAAAAATCATGCAGAACCAGATGAGACCCCACAGGCTGGCCAGTCCTGCACCAGGGAGCCTATTGCCCTCACCGTCCCCTCCACCAGCTTTTCCCGTCCAGATGTGGATACTCATCTCCCCGGGGGTCAGAGCCACAGCGGAGCAAACCCTGGGACCAGAAAAGGGGGACATGGCGAGGCGTTTGTCTTCATGGATTCCCCTCTGCGTGTGGGGTCGCGCTGGGAGAGAAGGGTGGATGGGAAACATTCCTCCTGCAGTAAACAGCGCAGGCCCATTTGCACCCCAGCCCGGAGCCATAATCTTTTCATTATGCTTTGCATATTTATAACCAAGAGCTCTACTTCTCTGGTACAAACAAGATTGCCACGAGCCTGCCAAAGGATTTTCTTTAAACATCAGTCTTTACGGAAGAAAAACCGGTTATCCACGTTGAACTGCCCTTTACAAAAGCAAGCGCACCACGCTCCAACTCTCTTGAGCTGGAAGACAGTGCACAAGCTTGGGCCGAAGGAAAGGGGACTTACTTCTTTTAAACTGCTCCCAGGTGTCCCTCAGTTTGGTGGGAGCAGTGCCACTCCTTTCAAATGCCGTGGCTGGAGGGAGTCTGCCTGCAGGAGCTGCTCCTGAGATGCCAGTTGCCACGGCCACCTTGAATTTGCATGTCCTGAGGGCTCTGTGCTTTTCCAGTTTCCTTAAGTGAATAAAAATAATTCAGGCACCTGGAGCTCAGGACCCTACTCCAGTGTTGCAGCCCTTCCTTTGCTACCAGTATGGCCGCCAGTGTCCACACCCATTTGCTTTAAAGAAAAGATGGAACCGGAGAGTGCTTCTCTCTCTGTTTCCCAGACCTGTGGGGCCTGTGCAGAGGTGAGTTGGGACAGAAGTTAGTTATCCAGAAGCCAGACACATGTTCCCTCACAGAAGCTCACCCTCCTGTTCACTGTGAAGAGGAGCCACCGAAGGAAAACCTTCAGCTGTCATAGGCAGATTCCCTCCCTCCCTGGGTGACGCAGCGCCTCCCCAGCACGAGCCGGCGACTGGAACACACGTCATAGGAACAGAGCTGCTTCCTTATCTCCAGTGGACACGGCCTCTGGAATTTTGAACTGGACTGGAAAGTCCTGGGCTCCAGAGGGTCTTTCTCGGGGTCAAAAATGTTACTGAGAAGTGGGAGGGGCCCAGAGAATCCCTGTGTTACCCTAGAATGACCCCAAAGGAAGCAACTCCCCGGGCTGGGCCAGTGCAGGCTCTCACTGTGGGGGAGGGGAAAGCAGGGCCTGTCCAGCCGCAAACATTGGGATCCTTTCCCTGGTTCTTTCGGGACCTGTATGAGGGAGAGGCAGAGTCAAAGAGTGCATTTCTGCTGCTATTCTTGCTCCTCTCCCCGCCAGCCCTCAGTCGCCAGCATTTCTCAGACCATCGTTTAGCTGTGAATACCGGAGACTTTCTTCCTGCTCCGGCCACGGTCGCCCGGCGGTCATGCCACTTTCTGGCACAGCCCCGGGCAGAGGGCCAGCCGCCTCAGATCCTCCGAGAGGACGCGAGAGGAAAGATGCCTCCCCTTCACGGGCCAAAGGGGCTGTGGGTTTCAACCGCCTGGACACTCAGGGTAGAATCAAGCTGAACAAATTACAGGGAGTAATTTAGGGACAGGGTGGGGGTGCCAGTGGGGCCTGTGCCTCCCTCCAGACCAGCGTTTTCAAAGGCCTTCATTTTGTGAAGGTGTTGCAGCCAAAACTTGGCTTTCTCTTTGTAAATGAACCCCTTTGTGGAAAATTCTGGAAATAAAAGAATAAGAGGGAGGAAAGGAAGAGAAAGCTAGACAAATAAGTCTTTTCAACGTTAGCTATCAAATAACCCTGCAATTTCAGAACGCCGGTCTCCCCTGAGGATTCTTTGACTGTCCTTAGCAGTAATTTGGTCCCCCACATCTTTTCTGTAAAACGCCAGGACACGGCCCTCTGGTGCTCTGAGAGGCTTGCAGTTGCGGCGAAACATGTTCAAGTTCAGCCCCTGGGGAGTAGTTACTGAGCAGGCAGGAGCCTTGTGCTGGGAGTTCACGGGGGTCTTCTGCTGTGATTTGGAAGCTACAACTTTCATATGGAAAACATTAGAAATAATTTTAGGTCCATATATGAGGAAAGAGGGTGGACAAAGATACGAGAAAAGAGAGATTTTAAAGTTAACAAGAGAGAATTGTGAGGTGGGGCTTGAGAGAGGAGGAAAAGCAAGCAGAGGATGGAGCACAATGTACTAGAGAGGGGGTGACGGTTTTGAGTGACTCACCTGTGCCTAACTCATCAGCACTTCCTTGCCTTTGACTCCTACTCCCCCATCATCATCATCACTACTTGCCAATGTCCGTCCTTCCTTCCTTGTTCTACCTCTATCTTCTTCGTGGGGATCTTTTCCACACCATCCCACATTGACTTCCCTTTCTGGAAACTCTGCTTCCACTTACAGTCAACATCAACCATTAAGTGCTCATGGACTTCTATTTATTCCAAGCGTGTGTTTTGTTGATCTTGACGAAGGACATGGTCCTTGAAGATCAGGATCACGTCTTCCAGTGGGACCCAGCATAGCAGCAAAGAGTGGAGCCACTTTGCAAACACTGGTTTGATAGCTTGAAAGTTCAGGACCTTGCTTCTCTGGGAACATTATCGTGCTGAGCGTCCCCATCTGGAGAAGCTTTCTGTTTCTTGGACAGCTCCTCACGGAGCTTGGATACCTCCACACGGCCCGCCTCATGCTTCTTCGTGGCCCTGCGGTCTTCTCTTCTCAGCCCCTTGGGTAGCATGTGTTAGCTCCTTGCAAAAGGTTTAAGAAGAATTGCATTGTTCTTAGAAGATGGAGAAGAGCAACCAGCCTACTTTTGGTACTTTATTACATAAATATTTGTCTAAGCCAAATGTGGAAACTACACACTCGGCGTGGAAAGGAGGGCAGGTCAGTCGGTGATCTTTGCAGTGAATACACAGTCACATCAGCTTCCATTTCAAGAGCAGCCAACCTTGGTTAATCAGTATGTGATCCAAGACCTTTGCTCTGGCTCAGATCCCGCCTGTCCTCTTTTTACCATTTTGAGTTTCTAAGATCACTCTCCCGAGAGGCACACAGGATAGGAAAGAACAACACAGAAAAAAGACAATGAACAAAGGTGATGTTGTTAATGATCACACTGCCCTGCTTGGAGACTTGCTGGAGAAAAGGCTGAAGGTTATGGTCAGAGCGAAAGTTTGGGGTTTAGGATCACCTTGAGATTCAGGAGATGTGCGCCAGCCGCATCCTGATGGCCCTGGAAATACACAGCACGCTAGTCAGAAAGAAAAGTGGGCCACAGCAGTATTTAAAATGTACCACGAAGAGTTTCTGTCTCTGCTTTAACTTTAGTGCAAGATGTAATTGTAATTACTACCATTGAATGAGTATTGGTTCGGTGCTAGATGCTTTATATATGAGATGATGTTCTGCAAAATGAATATCAGTTCGGTGCTAGATACTTTATGTATGAGATGATGTTCTGCAAAATGAATAGCAGTTCAGTGCTAGATACTTTATGTGCAAGATGATGTTCTGCAAAACTATTCTTCGCAGTGGAAAAAATCATCCCACTTATACAGATCAGGAAACTGAGGCTCAGAGGTGTTAAGTAAATTTCATCCGTTCAACAGGTAGTGATTGTGAACCCTTCACGTGTGAGGGCTTGGAATCAGAACATGCTGGAACTTGGAGCTGGGGCAGGTGGGCCTGGATTCCGAGCCAGTGTTCTTCCCATAGAACCGCACTGTTTCCCGTAGGGAGGAATGTCTCCAAAGGCTGTTCTCTTTCATCCTCATTTTAAAAATATTCCCTTTGAATTCCGGAAGCTCTTAACTACGTTCACTCATTGGCAATGACCATGTTGGGGTTTGTCTGGTTCGTTTGTTTGTTTTTAAAAAGACAGGTAGAGAAAGACAGTTTTTGGACTTAATTTCATGCTTCTTCATTTAGGAGCAGATCTGGGAAAGAATAAAAGAGCCAGTAGCTCCTAAAAGCAATATTTTGGCTGTGGGAGCCTCTTCGATGTGATTAACTGAGCTGAAAGGACAAGGGTAGTTTTCTTAAAAAGACTTAGTCTGACAGTGAAATTGTATTTGGAAGTCTTCTTGTCCTCTAGGCCCTGTCTCAGAGGGTCTATCCAGTTCCCGAAGCCACAGCCCCTGGAGTCAACTTGGACCCGCCTCACCCAGTCTGACTAGGGGAACCCACCTCTCCAAAATGCTACTTCAGTCATCCATACTGCCATCCACAATTCAGACCACGATTTTCTCTTGCAGACACTTTCTGCAACTAGTTCACCGCCATAGCTCTGGCTTTATTTCCCTCAAATCCATTTCCCACACAGCTGCCAGGGTAAATTTGCGGATATGTAAAGAGGCAATATGTAAATTTGGTCCTGTCTCTGCCCAATGGTCCTAGGATAAAGTCCACACATATCAGCAGTGCAAATAAACTCCCTCACAGTCTAGCCCAGTGCTATTCAATGTGGTGTCAGCCACATGTATTATTTAAAGTGTTCTAGTAGCCATCTTCAAAAAGTAAAAAGAAATAGGAGAAAATAATTTTAATCTTTTATTTAACCGAATATATTCAAAATATTATTATTTTAGCTGGCAATCAATATTGTAAAAATATCAATGAGATATATTTTGGCCTTTTTTCTTGTACTTTATCTTCAAAACACCAAATTTCTCTCAGAAATCCTTAATCCGTACTTAGATTTCATAAAATTTATACTTTAAAGAGAAAGTTCACACATCCAAATTCTTCAAACATACTTTAAATTATTCCAATAGCTGAATCAGGTATTAGTTGACATTAAAATTAATTAAAACTAGGCACAATTCAGAATTCGGATATTCTGTCCCGTTGGGCACACTGCAACACTCAATAACGACGTGTGCCTGGTGACCTCCACAATGAAGAGCACGGGTCTAACCCCTGGTGAAACCCTCAGTGAGACCTCAAGGACACTCTGCTGAGTAAGAGAAGCCAGGCAGAGGAAGACAAATACCAAACAATATCTGCGGAATCTAAAAACGTCAAACTCATAAAACAAATGAGTAGAATGATGGTTAGTGGGGCGAGAGGGTGGGGGAATGGCGAGATGTTGCTTAAGGGTAGAGACTTGTAGCTAGTAGACCAGCAAGTCCTGGGGCTCTGACGCACAGAACAGGAACGACATTGTAGCATGATCGCCAAACTTGCTAAGAGAGCAGATGTTAATTGTTCCCACCACTGAAGAGAAATAATGAGTACGCTACGTGGTAGAGTGCTGACTATTCTTACAGTAGCAATCAAATTACAGTGTATAAATGTGTCCAATTAACATGCTGCACACCTTCAATTTGGGCAATGTTATATGTTGGATGTATTTCAATTAGGGAAAAAAGAAGAGCAGAAACTAACAACAGTATATGCCAAGCTCTGGCCTAACTGTTTCCATGTATTAACTTATTTTAATTGAGTTGTCACAGGACAACAACCCTATGTAGATACTATTACCGTATTTTGCCGTGTATAATGAGCACTTTCTTGCCCCAATTTTTGAGGTAAAAATAAGGATGCTCATTACACATGGATAGTACCTGAAATAACCTGTATCTGTTCTTGTGTTTTGTAATTATTTATTACATAAACTTTTTGTGCCGTAATGTGCTCAAAAATAAACGTTAAAATTCCTTTATAATACAAAAAAGCCCAAGTATCTAAATAAAAAATAAAACATTGAATTAAAATATTAAAATGAAACATATTTTCCCTGAAAGTTTGGGCCAAAAACATGGGAGTGCATCATACATAGCAAAATACGGTATATCTCCAACTTACTCCAGGTGAAATGGAAGCACAGAGAGGTGGAGTAATCTGCCCAAGTCTGCACAGCGAGATAGTAGCCGAGTTGAGGTTTGAACCAGTTTGTTGTGCTCTGGAACTCGTGCTCTTAGCCACAGCCAGCTTGACTGCCTCGGAGCTCCAAGAAGCTGCCACAAGGCCATCCCATCCGTTTCCCCTCCTGCTTTCCAGAATCTGCAGTGAAGGCACATCAGCTCCCTCCGCCTGGGAGGGTGCCATTTCCCACACTGCAGCATCATTTTTCTGGCGATTGTTTGGTACTTATCTATGTGGACTGTGGAATGTCAGGATTCATAACAAATTCCAGGGCAGAAAACATACTTAATCATATGTGCTTATCAAGGCTCATTTCCCCTCACCACCCCCTTTAGAAACGTCCAAGCTGCTGTAGAGCTGATACTGTCCCTCGACCCCAACTCAAGCATGTGATCAGCCCTCTGGGTTACATAACTTGGTGTGAACTCGCTGCCTCTGGCCTGGGAGATGATGGTTCTCAGAGCGCTGACATGAACATTTCCTGTCCTGCCCAGCTAATGAAGGACAGCCTTTCCAGGAAACGCGTGCTCTGTAAAATCTGACATTACGAGTACACCAAGTCAGCCAGAGAATGGGGTGCAGTTAAAGATGATTAAAAGTAGAAGATTAAAAGTGTAACAAAAATATCGCAACAGGAAATGAAAAAGAATGAGAATTATGGGCAAGGAAGCTCTTATTGCACTTTGGCCTCAAAAGAGAAGTTACCTGGTTACATGAGAAGGTAAAGGAATGCCGTTGCCATAAATCACTATTAAAAATTCACATTAACAAAATTGCATTTAAAAAATTAGATGAGAAGAGGGAAAGCTAATTGGATTCTGGTGTAGTCAAATTAATCAGTATTCCTTTCACAGACAGAAGATGGGATTTATACGGGGAAGCCACTGACACATTAATGGCTGCTGGTGAACAGGACCAAACGGTTTGGTGAAACTGCTGGAGATAAATCAGCATCTTAATTTAACCTCCTAAACATGAACCAAGAAAGATTATCTTCCAAGACACTAGCCAGAGTCTGGCCTTTACATAGCTCCAGGTTCTAAGCAAAAGAATTGAGCATCTGTGGGCCTCAAACCACAGCTGGATGGCCTAGGATGGAAATCCACTGGCAGCATGCCAGTTGTTTGAGAGAAATGACATATGGGTCGGTTGGGGGTGTGAAAAACAATGTCTACACTTGCAGGGAAAAAAACGAACCCTTCCTTTCCTTCTCCCCTAACTTGTGTCTCCATACACACCAGGGAAAGAAGAATAAGCTTCTGCATGTTCGGCATGCTACTTCAGCAAGCTTGCTGCTGTCTACTCAAGATGTTTTGCCTGGAGCCCTGGCTGGTGTGACTCAGGTGACTGGAGTGTCATGCTGTACATACCAAAAGGTTGAAGGTTCAATTCCTGGTCAGGGCATATACCTAGGCTGTGGGTTCAGTCCCCAGTTGGGGTGTGTGCCAGAGGCAATCGATTGATCTTTGTTTGTTTGTTTGTTTGTTTCTCTCTCACTGCCCCCCTTCCTTTCTCTCTGAATAGCAGTGAAAAAAATATTCTTAGGTGAGAATTAAAAAATACATATTAAAAAAAAGATGTTTTGTCTGGAGACCAGACTTCTGCTTCCAGCCAGAATTATACTCCTGCTTGAAACAAGAAAGGAAGGAAGGAAGGAAGGAAGGGAAAGAAAGAGAGAGAGAGAAAGAAAGAAAGAAGGAAAGAAAGAAAGAAAGAAAGAAAGAAAGAAAGAAAGAAAGAAAGAAAGAAAGAAAGAAAGAAAGAAAGAAAGAAAGAAAGAAAGAAAGAAAGATGGATATTCAAGACAATGATTATCAGGCAAGAACAGATAGCGATCTACATGAGATGGAAAAAGCAAAGTGAATCCTGCAATTGTCCCAGCTCACTGCTCTGAGATAACTCATAGGCATAGAGCAGGCACAGAAACCCAGAGAAAGTTCTGAAATGAGGAGATAAAGTTGAAAGAGGGAAGAGACCAAGACCACTAGATTTTCAGGAAAGAATCTAGAGAGGACAAAGAGCAATTCACAGAGAGAATTCTTGCTCCTTTGAGTACTTAGCTGGCGAGTGCAGGCATGTGAGGACCTACTGGAGACCAGAGAAACAACCACTGAAAGGAGAAGAGAGGACAATGCTCAGCTGTCACCTAGGATCAGAAATCATGCCTATTTTCACAATGTAGACTGGACGCACCATGATGCGTGGGGAAGGGGAGACTGCAGACGAGTCTTCCACAGTGGAAACTAATTAGGCCTAATTATTGAACACAGAACACTCTTCCATTCCCACCCAACAAATCTTAAAAGCGTATCCAAAATGATCAGACTGTTTCAAGTAACTTAACTCTGTTCCAAAATAAACTATAAAATGTTTATAAGGAATACAAATATATCCAGCATGCAACAAGGTAAAATTCACAATGTTTGGCATCCAATAAAAAAATACCAAGAAGCAGGAAAATATGAGGAAAAAACAATCAATGGGAATTGACACAGGTATTAGAATCACAACAAAGGACATTGAAACAATTATCATAATTCTATTCTTATGTTCTAAAAGTTAAGCAGAGATATGGAAAATATAATAAAGCCCCAAATTTTAACTTTTAGAGATGAAAGCTTAATGTCTGAGATAAAAGATGCACTGGATTAGACTAATAGCTAATTAGACATTTTAGAAGAAAACATTAATGAACTTGAAGTCATAGCAAAAGAAATTATCCAAAATGAAGTACAGAGATAAAAGTGAATTTAAAAAATATTCAACAGAGCATCAGTGAGCTGTGATGACTTTAAGTGGCCTAATATGTATGTAACTGCAGTTGCCAAAGGAGGAGTGGAAGTAGCCTCTAAAGTTCCACCGCCCACTGCTCCGCCCACCCCCAAGGCCATCCATGATCCTCGACTCCTGGTACTCATGATCTTCTCAAACCCCCACTTCTTGAATGTGGACGGGATCTACTGAGTCACCCCTAAAGAAGAAAGCATGGCAGAAGTGATGGGGTGTAACTACCCACGTGAGATTACAGAAAGACCTGCTTTCTATTTTGGGTGCTCTCTGTCTCATCCTCAGCCCCCTTTTCTGTGGGGAAGCCAGATGCTATGCCACGAGGCAGTTCTGTAGAGTGGTGTACCTGGCAAGGGACCAAAGTTGCCAACAAGCATGTGAGTCAGGTGCCAGTGGATCTCCTGAGATCTACCAGTAGCTATTGTCTGACTCCTTGGTTACAGACCCAGCGAAAGTGTGACATGATACACCTCTGTGGTTGTCAGCTGCCAAGTTTTGGAGGAGTTTGGTGCACAGCAGTAAATAACTAATATGGAAATAATATTTATAAAATAATAGCCAAAACGCTTCCAAATTTGATAAGACCTATAAACCACAGATTCAAGAAACTCAATGAACTCCAAGCACAGAACAATGCTGAAAACCACAGTAAAGCCGATCATTCTCCAATTACTCTAAACAAGTAACAGTGAGAATATCTTAAAAGCAATGAGTAAGAAAAGATTCACCAACAAGGATACAAGTGACAACCAATTTCTTGTTAGAAAAAATACACAAGCAAGAAGGTAGTGGAACCATACCTTCAAGTTCTGAAAGATAAAAGCTGTCAAGAGCAAAATTGTGTGTCACAGCAAAGGCGAAGGCAAGACTTTTCCAGACAGAAGACCAGAACTTCATCCCCAGAATGTCAACTGACATCCTGGAGGCAGCAGGGAAACGATGCCAGATGGAAATGTGCCCCTGAACAAAGAAAGGAAGAAAACTAGAAATTGTAACTACATGGGTAAATGTTTCAGATTTTAACAAATATCTAAATCAGATGAAAAGATAATTGGCTATTTAAACAAAAAAAAATAACAATTCAGTGTGGGGGTTATGATATAGGTAAAAGTAAAATGCACGACAACAAGCACACAAAGGACAGGAGGGGAGAAACAGCCTGTTCTGGAAGTGCTGTATGCCTTCAAGCTGGGTCATGATGAATTAAAGATGCGTGTGATAAACCCTGAAGCAACTGCTGAAGTAACAAGAATGTTAGCTATTTAGCCAGCAAAGGAGATAAGATGCAATAAGACGAAATTTTAAGAAATATACAATTCAAAAGAAGGCAGAATAAGAGAGAGGAAAAGCATGGTGGGACAGCTAGAAAACAAATAAGATGAATTATTTAAACCCAACTCTATCAGTAATAGTATAAAATATGAATGGCCTAACCCCCCCCAATTAAAAAGCAGAGATTATCAGACTGCACAAAAAGTCAGATTCAACTACTTGTTGCCTAAACGAAACCCACATTAAATAGAAAGACGCACATTGGTTGAAAGTAAAAGAATAGAGAAAGATATACCATATCAATGTTAATCAAAAGAAACTACATTAATGGGGTGACTACATTAATATCAGACAAAAAGAATTAAAGCAAAGAATATTACCTGGGACAGGGGAGGTAATTTCACAAATATGAACATGGACCAAGAGTATAAGAACCCTAAATGTTTCTGCACCTAACAAGAGAACATCAAAATCCACAAAGCAAAAACCGATAGAAGTGGAAGGAGAAATAGATAAATCTATAATCAGCAAAAATGTCAGTATCACTCTCTCAATAGCTGAGAAAACAGCTAGATGGAAGACTTCAAGACATGAGTAACTCCATCAATCACTGACCTAACAATTGACCTAATTGTTATTTATAGAACACTCCAACTAACAACAGAATACACATTTTTTAAAGTGCACACAAAACATTTACCCAAGATAGACCATATTCTGGGCCATGAAATAAGTCTCAGTATAACTGTGTATATTCTATGAGTATAATGGAATTAAATTCAATTAAATTAGTTAAAATTCAAATTAAATGTTAATAACAGAACACCTTTGGAAATGTCCCCAAATATTTGGAAACTATATAACACACATCTAAATAACACATGGGACAAAGAAGACATAAAAAACATTAGAAAGTATTTTGAAGTGAAAAAAAATTAAAAATAGCCCATCAAAATACATGGGATACCTCTAAAGCAGTACTTGGGGGATTTTTTAACGGCACAAAATCACCTGTATTAGAAAAAAGAAAGGTCTTGAATCAGTGATATCTACTTCCACCTGAGACACTAAGAAAAGAAAAGCAAGTTAAATCCCAAGCCGAAGTAACTTTGAAAGAACAAAGTTGGGGAGCTATCAACTGATTCCAAGACTCATCATAAGGCTTCAGTAATCAGGAGTGTGGTGCTGATGCAAAGACAGACAGACAGGTGGATGGGATAGACGAGGAAGTCTGAAACAGACCGCAGTCACATGTATGGGCAAGTGATTTTCCACAAAGACAAGGCAGCGATTCACCAGAGAAGTGACAGTCTTTTCAACAAACAGTGTTGGGACAACTGGATATTCGTACGCAAAAAGTCATTGAACCATTGAAATCCATACCTCACACCATATACCAATAGATCAGAGACCTGGATAAAAACACAAAACCACACTTCTCTAAGAAAACAGAGGAAAAATTCTTCATAAACTTGGGTGAGGCATACTTTTTAGCTATAACGCCAAAACCGTAATCAATAAAAGAAAAGATTGAGACCTCGGACTTCATCAAAATTAAGACTTTGTCTTCTTCAAAAGATGCTGTGAAGAGCATAAAAAGATGAGCCACACACTGGGAGGGAATATTTGCAAAGCCTGTGTCTGACTTGAACCCAGAACGCATACAGAACGCTGAGGACTCAGCAAAAACAGCTGTACAAATGCGTGCCCTCAGCAGTAGTTTACGGGAGTTCTTACTGCTCCACATTCTTACTGACACCAGGACAGTAATAGTTCCCAATTTCACATGGTAATTTCAGTGTTCATATCCCTAAACATTAATAAAATTAAGTAAACTTCCATAGGCTATTTAGTGCTTGCATATCTTCTTTTGTAAAGTACCTGATAAAGTTTTTGCCCATTTTTCTTATTAGTCTGCTTTTTAAAAATTAATGTGTAGACAGCATTTTAAAATATTCTAAAAAATAAAATAAATAAAAATATTCTAGATATAAATTGCATATATGCACAGTAAATATCTTTTTCCAAGCTAGAAAGTTTCAATAATAAGAAAACAACTGACCCAATTTAAAAAAATGAGCAAAACATTTGAAAAGATACTTCACCAAAGAAGATATGTACATGGCACCCAAGCGCATGAAAAGATGCTCAGTTTGATTAGTCACTAGGAAAATGTCAAGTCGAAACATCTTGAGACGTCACAGCATACCTATTCAAACAGCGACCATGGAAAAGACTGAATCGAGCATCAGCCGGGATGTGAGAACACAGGAACTGCCGTACGTTGCTCCCAGGAATGCACCTGGTACAACCACTCTGCGAAACAGTCTGGCAGTCTCCTTTTTCTTTTTTTAAATGAGTCTTCTTTTTCTACTTCATTGAGACGTAATTGGCATACAACATTGTGTAATTTCAACACTTTGATTTGGCAACTTAATGAGTTGATTTGATGCATTTATATATTGCCAAATGATTGCCTCTGTAGAATTAGCTTATACCTCCTTCATGTCACGTGACTACCATTTCTTTTTTTGTGTGGCAAAAATATTCTAGTCTCTTCTCAGGTTTCAAATCTATAATACAGTGTGGTTAACTGTCGTCATCATGTTGTAGATTAGATTCCCAGAGCATGTTTATCTTATAACTGGAAATTTGTGCCTCTGGCCACCATAACCCCCTTTTGC
Organism: Macrotus californicus; assembly: GCA_007922815.1. NCBI lineage: Eukaryota > Metazoa > Chordata > Mammalia > Chiroptera > Phyllostomidae > Macrotus > Macrotus californicus. Next base: position 119,604 of record VMDR010000530.1, read on the forward strand.
CCACCTCTGAGCCTCTGAAAACCACCATTCTCCTCTATCTCCATGAGTTCAACTTCTTTAGATTCCACATGTAGGTGATATCCTACAGTGCTTGCCTTTCTCCTTTTTTATTGCACTTAGCATAATATTCTCCCTGCTGGACTCTTTCCTAACATCGAGCGATTGAATTTGTAAGCTTGCCTGGCATTTACAGAGAGGGCAATGGGTGAAAGAACAGATGCCAGTTCCCCCCTCTCAGACAAGGCACCAGACCACAATCCTGTAAACTCGCCTCTCAGTGGAAGCCCTGAGGTTCACGTGTGTAGATCAAAATCAGCGCCAAACCAGTCTCACCAGTTTCTAGGACCACAGAGCCGGCACTGGCGGGCGAATGGCAGGCTCAAGTCCAGTTCCCTGTATTGGTCCAAGGCCATGTCTCCTCATGATTGATAATCATGTTGGATCCACATGTACTTTAAAAGTCACATATCTGTCATCTCTGGCGTTCAGGAGTATGAAGGTCCTACTGTTTCTCTCCTTGCTAAAACATCACAAGGCTAAGAACACATACGTTTGAGGTTCATGTATAAACATGTATCTGTATGTTTGAACTCAGGTAAATAATTTTTCTTTTTATAAAAGGAATATTAACTGTACTTTACAGATGTAGGTAAAGAAACAAGCATGAGTGACGATAGGACAGTGGTCCAGGGGCTCTGAAGACTGTTAGCAAACTACTAGAAGGTTCTGATTCCTTAACAGGTCTTTTTGGCCTCAGTTGGTAATGCGGGTGTCCACAGTGTTCAAATTAGCCAGGTCAGGAGCAATTCTCCCTCCACTTGGTGTCCACTAAGGAGCAGCATTGAATTTGTATTGGATTATGTTTGGTCTTGACCTTCCGGATTTCCTTTCATCTCTGTGGAAGAACTGCGCCATCTGAGCTGAGGAGGTATTTCTTGTCTCTGGTTTGGTTTGTTTGGATATTTTTTTGGCAGCGAGCGCTTGTATTTGTTTGCATGTTTATGAAGAGTCCTTTATTTCACCCTGTGTGAATTTGATCTTTCACTTTTAATATAAATAAATTGCAAGTAAAACAGTAGTCATTTAACCCTATGCCAGCAAGAGCAGCTAAATACAAAACCCAGAAGTCTGGGAGCTTTCACAAAGGCGAACGTGCCTGCTCTGGCTAGGATGGCAACCTTCTTGCATTAGTTCAAAGCAAAGTGGTCCAAGGAGATGGTCAAGGCCCACGGTGTTTTCAACTCCCTATTGACTGCCTCCACGGTGGCTCACAGCAATAGTAGTCAAGCCACTTTGACACCTCGGCTTTGTAAAGGGAGCCCAAGGTAGCAGCCCAAATGTTTCTGATTCTACCAACACGTGGGCAATGACTCTCGGTCTCTTCTGTCGCTCCCCTTTAGGACATAAACACCCTACCTGCGTGTGTCCGTGCCAATAACTTAAACTTTTTGAGACTTTTCCTCACCTGTGAATTGTGTATGATACTGTGACAGGGTTGTGCTGAAGGTAAAATGAGTTGTGGATGTCTTGCTCGGGGTCTGGAGTACGGCACATGCCTGATGAAGGTGAGAACCCGGCCCCTGAGGTTTCCTCTGTCCCCACGGCTGACTTCCAGGTGTGCGGCCTGCACAGCTGATCGGGGCCCCCGTTTAAAAGGGCCCTGGTCCTTAGTTTTCTGCTTTGCTGTCATTATCTTCACATTTTTGACACTTTTTCAACCAGAGGCCCAGCCACATTTTCATGTTACCCTGGGCCCTGTAAATTATGTAGACAGTCTGCCTAGTCCTTTTGTTTGTTTGTTTTTACTCTTTTTCTCCTTTTGCAAACTTTTTGGGTTTGAAGAACTACAGGTGCTCTTGGTTGCTGGGGTGGTGAATTCTGCCGGCCAAAGCAATGTCCACCACCCAGCTCTGCTTTCCGGGCAGAGGTGTAGGCCTTGCCCTTGGCCTTGCCCCTGGCCTTGCCCTTCTCCAGCACAGAGCTGCGACCCATCTTCTGGTTAAGGCTTACGTGAAGAGGTCAGGAAGTAGCTCTGAACAAGATAGCTTTTCTTCAAAGAATATGTTTGCCCACAACTTCTAGTTGACCCAGCACAGAAGGGTCTAAAAAGGCTCCAGCGGCAGCCACATTGTTAGGTCACTGGTGGTTTTTAATTGTATGTTCTGTTTCTTAATCTTCGCCACCACGGGGCACAGACAGATTTTGTGGGGCCTGAACTTTCGGAATTTGGAGTCTCTCTAGGAAAAAAAAAAAGTACTAAACTACAAATACAAAATTATATTTAGGGCCTTGCAAGGGGCCCATGCTAGAGAAGGAGCCTGCAGCTTGTGTTCTTAGCCTCTGGGGGAATCTGCCCCACTTCTTCCCCGGTGTGTCAAGGCTATACCCTGGTGGTTCGTTTGCACTCTGTTGCTTTTTATACACAGATAGCACGAAACTGTTAAAGGGACCTTGCCCATAGCACACTGTTTAGCTCCTGTGAATGTGACAATGACTCAGGACAGGGCTCCCTGTCTTTGTAATCCCCGGAGTGATTTCATCTGCGCCTACCCTTCGGTGTCTTGCAGTTGTCAGAAGCATGTTCATTTTCATCCAAAGCTCTGTACCCTTCTGCAAGACACAAGCTTGTGTGTGCAGTGGCCTGCTTGTCCCCTTCACAGGTGTCCTCTCTTTCCTTCACTCCCCACACCTTCACAGTCCAAAATAAACCTCAAATCCAGCCGTATTTTTTTTTTTTTTGCATGCCCTCTGCCACCAGCCGTGTCCACGTCACCTCCATCTCCGGGGTGGTCTCCTCGTAACCACGAATGTTCTGCTCCAATACAGTCTTTGTTTAGCACCCTAGAGTGATTCTCTAAAACTCAGACAGATCATTTTGTCCCCAATTTGATGCCCTTCAGGGGATTCTTATTGGGTTCATGCCTGGCTCACTCCTGCCCCCCTCCCCGACCCCAGACCCCGCCTCAGCCCACACTGTGCCCCTGACTGGGGCAGGGGCAAGGTGGGCGGGCAGGGCTCTGGCCTCTGCTCTTTGTGAGATGGGTCCCTCTGTTCTTCAGGGCTCAGCTGAGACACTGGAGAACTCTTCAAGAGCAGAGGTCCGCCCCTTCTGTTATCTCTGTGCCCTGTTTGTTTCCTTTATAGAGCTTAGTGCCTTCGGAAATCACATACTGTTTTTGCTATTTGTTTGTCCACTTGTTTGTTGACTATTCTTCCATTAATCTGCAGATTCTTTAAGCTTAGAGGCAGTGTCTGTTCCCTCCCCATGTTTACTACACTGCTTAGGTAGTGACTGGAGGAAATAGGCACTAAATATGTATTTGTTAAATGAATGAATGAATGAGCTCCCTCTTTGATATTGAACAGGCCTTAGGATTGGACATTTATCACAGTGTGCCATAATTTAATTATTTCCATGTAGCTTTCCCTGCTTGACTGTGAACTAATATGCAAGTTATAAATAATGTTTACTCTCTGCATTGCCAGCATTTAACATGATGCCCCAGAAACAGCCATCCTACTAAGTACTCAATCGATGTGTAATTAATTCAATTAGCTATCAAATTATTTTTTAAAGATTTTGGTTTTTTATTTTTAGACAAAGGGGAAGGGAGGGAGAAAGAGGGAAAGAAACATCGATCTGTGGTTGCCTCTCAAGTGCCCCCTACTGGGGACCTGCCCTGCAACCCAGGCATGTGCCCTGACTGGGAATCAAACCAGTGTCCCTCTGGTTTGCAGGCTGTCGCTCAACCCACTGAGCCACACCAGCCAGGGCATGGTTTCACATTAGTTTTTTTTAAATAAGGAGAAAGGTGTAATATAGGTACTTACAGATACTTCTGATAGCAGATGACCCCCTGCTACTAACTTAAGTGCTAATGCTGTATATTACTGTAGTTTCCATGAACAGAGAAAAGTTACAACTTTTCCCGTAACACATCAGCACTATTATTTGTGATACTCATTCAGTGAGGAGCTAATAGGTTCCCGATAAATGTTCACTGATTTAATGAAATATCAGTTGGCACTTCTGAATATTTTTATCTGATGTACTGTCTCTCTAGCTGAGTTGTAATCTTATTGATAGCAAAGCCATGGAGATATAATTACTATTTCTTTGAATTCTCCATGGCAATGCCCCACATTGTTTGGCTGAGAGAGTACCCAGGACACTTTTGTCGACTGATATGCAGCATGTTTCCACATTAAAAGGCAATAAACCAGGCGCTTAATTGTTATTTAGGGTTGTCAAACTGGTAATCTGCCTTCTTACTAATTCAAACTTGTAATAACTTTACATATCACCTGGAGACACCATAACATTCCCAACAACCAGACAGTCTAGAGAAGGTAAGCGGCTTGCCAAGGTGGCACCACAACATGAACTAGACTTCAGGCTCCTCAGTTTAGGGTCCAATGTTTACTCTTCTGTAGAATGCTGTGTGTGACTTCAGAAGAATTAAAAAAAAATAAAACAGAAATAAGATAGAATTTACTTAAGTTACAGATTATTTAATGAGATTCTTACGCATTGGCAAGTATTTGTTTTATCAGTTTCATTAGGGAAAGCAGAGTGATGATTCCAAGGTCAATGCTAGATTGATTTGTCTTTAGAAGGCTCCATTGTATTGAAATAAGGAGGAAATGTACAGAATTAGACTGGTCATATTTCATAGAGACAATGTTTGGGATTTATGACACTATCCCATTATTTGTCATAAACCATAATTCATCTCAAAGCTTTAGTTTAGGGTTACTTTATCTTTCTGTAAGAGAATAAAAACATTTTTCCCTGTGACAAGTAAATAGCTAGCAGAGAGTACTTAATTAAGAAGATAGCTTTTAACCTTTGATTTCCCTCATTTCCTGATTTTGATAGTTAAAATTAGTGTAAGCTCCAGTGTGAGATATGGAAAGACTCCGAACAAAGACCCTCAAAGAATCTGAGTTTGCCCAGGTGACCCCAGCTGACCAGGCAGCAGGGACACTTCCCTCCCCCTGGGAGAGTGGCTGCCCTGTAGTGGTACAGCGCCCTGGGTGGGATTTCTCGCAGCTCTTCGGGCAGCTCTGCTCTGCCCCCAGTGAACTAGGTGCCAGTCCTGGACCTTATTAGCTCTTCTGTACAGAGTTATTATCTGGGGCTTGTCTAAAACATGCCCCCCAGACCCCAATCCAGGCCAATTTAACTTGAATCCAGAGTATCCGTATTCTAAATAGTCTAAACATCTGAAATGACAGGAATGGGATATGCAGTCAGGGGTGAAGCCACGGGTCTGAAAAGCTTCTCTGCCCAGGCCCGGGCCAAGCAGGAGAAGGACCCGCACAGGGAATGGAAAGGCTGGGCCTACGAGATCCTATTATTTTCTCCAGTTCTGAGTTGAGACGTGAGGAAGAGAACAGCAGGCTCCAGGTATGTGCCTGGAGGACAGGTTTTGTTTTGCTTTTGTCTTTCTGCCAAAAGCACAGAGAGAGAATAAAGGCTCCCACTGTTTCCTAGAGCAGGGTGTTTCAGCCTCGGCTCTGTGGACATTTAGGGCCGGGTCCCTCTTTGTCCTGCCCGGTGCAGGGGCAGCCCTGGTCTCTGCCTGCTAGATACCAACGGCACTCCCCTCCCCGGATGTGACAACCAACAACTTCCAGACATTGCAAAATGACCCCCTTGGGGAGGGAAATTTCTCAGTTGGCATAGTGTAGAGATTGCAGCCAGAGCCCTGTGAGAGAATGCAGTGGTGAAGGGGAGGAACGGCTTTTGCTAAGTATTGGCAAAGGAAGGCACGCAAGTGTCCTTGTGCAGGTGAAGACAGTGGTGGGGATGGGAACAAGGCAGCAAGTAGAACCCTAACCGCGGTTGTAGTGACCAAGACACGGAACCAGGGCAGTGTGGTGGGGAGACCTCCGCTGGCTGCAGAAGGCTCTGGGTTGAGGGAGTCAACCCAGGTGGCCAGGAGGCCAGAGCAGCTGCGGACACTTCAAGAAGAGGGACCCTGTTGCTCAAACCCGGTCTGGGACTGGGAGAAAGAAGAGGCATGTTGAAGGGTTTGGAGGGGACTTGAATGCCACTTTTGAAGGACTTGAAATGTCACCTTTGGACTGGATTGCTGAGGACAGCTAAGGAGAAGCAGCTGTGCCTGACAGGGTGGGACTCCTGGGAGAGTGAGTTAATAGAATGAGAAGAACGGACTTGGCTTTGAGATCTCCAAGATTTATTTAACACTATAATTAATGTTTCTTTAGTCATAGGCATTAAATTAGGTCTTTAAAAGTCATATTTACCTACCTCACTCTCCCTCCTTAGATGAAAGAGGGGGAGGGGGGAGTAAGAGAGGATGAGAGGAAGTAATTTTCAAAGCCTAGGAGATTAGTCCTGACTTCACAATTTAAGTCACATAATTCTACCTCCTGTGTTTGAAAGGGACCATCACTTTTTTCACTTGTGCTTTTCCGTGATGTCTCATGCAGAAAGATCACCAGTTGCGTCTACAGCGACAAAAGGAACACGGCTTTGGCAAATGATGTGTAATGCAATGCCTTTTTTTTTAACAATTCAGAAATACTTTCCAGAGCTGGTTTACATAATTCACCAGGTTTTCCAGGTTTAGGGAGCAAATGACTTTCTTTTTATAGAGGACCATAAATTTTAAAGTAGAAAGTGATGTTAGAGATTATCTGGTCCATCAAATATCCATCTTAATAAAAACTAGAGCCTCTTTGAATGTTGTATTAAGCAATTCAAATCTTAAAAATGCATTTGGCTCAGTACAAGAATGTTAAATGGTGCCTACATTTCAAAGTTAAAAACAAAAAAGTTTCATTAGCTCTCTAGCTCCCCTTCTGACATATGTAACTATGATTTTACCACTGCTTATTCAATAGTGTAGGAAATGTACTGTTAATTCCCATCTTGGAGTGTTTCAATGGAAATAAACCAATTGCCACTTGGAAGAATTGTGGAAAAGTGTGTAGAGAACCATACACCAAGGTTTAGCTGGTGACGGTCCAGGTCCCATATCACATTGCAAACAGGCTGCTTTTAGACCAGCTCAGCTTGTGCTTACTTTTTTTTTTTTTTTTTTAATAAGGTCATGGAAGCTGAAGGTTAAAAAAGCAAATGGAAAAAAGAAAACAAAACTTTTTTTTTAAACTTAGAGATAAGCAGAAAACCCAAAGAACATATTCTTAACAATAAGACCTTAGTAATAATACTGAATAGAAATTCAACCAGGTGGCTCAGACAGAAGCCCAGGCAGACACCCCGGGAGACTTGTGTGTGCTGCTGTGTCACTCCGGGGCCTCCTTTTCCTCCTCTGAACATCGGGGATGTAAGCGAGGAAGCCTGTAACACCAGGAAAGCACCGTCTCCTTTGTATACATATTTACAGTGCGTCTAAATGCGTAAATCATTTCTGAAAGAAGCATCCTCTCGAGAGATAGCTGTAGAGTTAATGCACAGTAAGCCATAAGATAAATAAAATAACCTGTGCATTTGTTTTTGAAATGTTGCCCAACATTTGGGGAATGGAGAAGGTGGAGCAGGAAAGAGGCTTGCTTTTTACTGTAGAGTGTGAAAAATAAAAAGGTCATGTGCAAATTCAACTCTTCTGATAAAAGTACTACTTAGTTCCAGACATATAGGTGGGATATGACATAAATTGTGTGATTTAGAAGTTTACGAACCACTTCCTGGCCAGACAGTCAGGGAAGTGCCGGGTAGCCTCAAACCCAAACACCTGGAAGGGGGAAAGTGTCCATTGATGAGAAGGGCTTGGGCTGGGGAGAGAAACAGGCATGAACTTGAGGGCTGGCTTTCTCACCTAATGTGGAGCCGCACAGCACTGAGCAGGTCCGCCTCTGAGCCTGTTCTTCCGAAAACATGCAAACAATACCCACTTTGTAGTTGTCAGGGGGATGGAATCAGGCAACAGAAATACTGGCTTTTGTTTCTGCCTTTAAACAGCAGGCACTGGCACTGGAGGTCATTTGCACTCTCTGGCCATTGTCCATGGCCTCATCCCTGATCTGCCCCAACCTCAACACTGATATTGGTTGAGTTTACACACACGTATCGCACTTGCTACATGCCAGGCACTCTTCTATGTCACACATGTATTGTAACTCATGTAACGCTCATAAGAATCCAAGAAGGTAGGTACTATGATTATTTACAGATAAGAAAGCAGAGGCACAGAGGTAGCAATGGGGAAGCCAGGACTCCGGTCCACGCACTGGGCACAATGCTAACCCTAACCCCCTGCACGGCACTGCCTCCATGCAAAACTGGAAATATAGTTTGATGTCTTTAAAACAGTTGGTCTTCTTTGGGGGTGGGTGGGGTGTCCAAGTCAGAGATGCTAATAGGCCCCTTTTGCCTGTCCACAGGTCTGGGCATTGAATGGGAGCGAGTGAATTCGCTTTCTTTTGGGTAGAAGCGAAGGAAAACTGTCTGCTCCCCTCAGCCTCTGCAGTTGGCAGAAAATGCCCCCCAGGGCTGCAACTTCAACTTCGGCACACAGGAGCTCAGGCTCTGCATCATTGCGTTTGTGCCTCTACAGCCTTAATGAAAATAGGAAATATGAAATTATACTTGTGTTTCCTGCATTTGGTAAACATTCGCTTGGTGCCCCGTGTGCTTGGGACTTGCAGAGTCCATGGGAGAACCGGGGTTTGCCTTTGGGAAGCCTAGAGTATTGTAATTGGAGACCACTAGGCCATACACAGGAAAATACCAACAATAGGATAATAGATGCAAGGCCTTAAGTGAGTTGAGTTTAGGGATGTGATTCAGCCCAAGGCAGGCCAGTTCAAAGCTGAGTCTGACCACAGGAATGAATATGAGACCCGAACATCCTGGAAGACTTGACTTCCTTTATATAATAAAACTCATCTGATGTTCCATCCAATCCTGAAGTTCAGGCTCTGAAAGTATTAGGAGATCAGAGCCTTTCCCTCCTGGGATTAAATTGCTGACTATCCTATTGTGAGCATAGGATGGAGATCGATTCCTCCACAAGTGCTGTGGGTGGCCCCTGAGCCTGGGCGAGCCCGCCTCTGTTCCCCCAGGTCACCCTGGGCACATCTCTACCTGGGTCCCTTGCACATGCATTGTACGGGCCTGCTGGGGATCTTCCCCTGCCCTGGGGTTTGGAGAGACTGAGTTAAACCAGGTCAGACGGGTTTCTGATCAAAGACTTCCCTGAACTTGTGTGTATTGTCAACATACAGCTTTCCTCAAACATATTTGACCACAGATTCCCATGTAGAAGTGCCTTCTAATAACTCACGGGACTAGAACTCCGAAGAGCACAGTTGGAGAAGCGCTGTGCTAGCTGCAGAGGAGGGAGCCATCCTGAGACAAGGCTCTGCCCTCCAGGAGTTCAGGTTTTAGTAAGGAAGGTAAAAGCCTAAGCAAAGAATTATAATTCAGTCCACTAAGTGCTAGACTACTGGTAGGCCCAAGAGATGAGGTAGTGGAAATTTCTAGGAAAAAACAACAAGAAAATGTCAGAGCAACCGATGCAAGAACTGAGTTTCCAAGGATGAGTTGGCCTTTGTCTCTGTACCTTGGCTATTGTAAATGACACCGCAATGAACAAAGAGATTCATATCTCTTTTCGAATTGGTGTTTTGGATTTCTTTGGATGAATACCCAGAAGTGGGATTGCTGGGTCATATGATAGTTCTATTTTTAATTTTTGGAGGTATCTCCATGACATTTTCCATAGTGGCGGCACTGATCTGCGTTCCCACCAACAGTGCACAAGGGTTCCCCACTCTCCACATCCTCACCAACACTTGTTTGTTCCTTTATTCATGGCGGCCATTCTGGCAGGTGGGCAGGGATATCTCATTGTGGTTTTGATTTGTGTTTCTCCCATGAGTGATGACGTTGAGCAATATTTCATATGTCTGTTGACCATCTGTGTGCCCTCTTTGGACAAATGTCCTTTCAAGTGTCCTGCCCATTTATTAATCAGATTGTTTATTTTTTTGGTGTTAAGTTGTATGAGTTCTTTATATATTTTGATATTAATTTCTTATTGGATGTATCATTGGCAAATATGGTCTCCCATTCAGTAGGTTGTCTTTTCACTCTGTTGATGGTTTCCTTTGCTGTGCAATTTTCTTTTTAGCTTAATGTGGTCCCATTTCTTTATTTTTTCTTTTGTTTCCCTTGCCTGAGGAGACATATCCCAAAAAATGCCTAAAATTGACATAATATTGAATGTCAGCTGTAACTAAAAAAAAAATTTTTTTTAAGAATTCATTACCTTTATAGTCCCTAATAAAAAAAATTGTGCTTAAACTATTAAAAAAGAAAAGAAAGGGCATCCCAGCCGTGGGCACCCCTGCACGAAGGCAGGAAACGAGGGGAGCTCAGCTGTTCAGGAAGCCGCCCCCGGTGGCAGACGAGGCGTGAGGCACTACTGGGAAAATGGCTGCTGATAAACGAGAAGGAAGGGGCGAGTGAGGAAGGAGACTGTGTGCCAGCCTGTGCCCACGTTTTATCTGGGGTAGGTGGCAAGGAGCCATCGAACCATGGGGGGAGACCATCCGCTTCCCACTTTGAAAAGAAAATTACAGAGTGGCCTGGTTGTGGTTTGGGGGCTTATAAAACTGGACACAAGTGACTGGCTGGGAAACTGCTGGAACAGCCAGAAACTGGCAGTGGACGAGGAAAATATGGCCAAATGAATAAATGATTGAGGCAAAGTTGACTTATAGCTAGAGGGTGATGAGTCAAAGATGAGCCCCCTGTTTGTGGCTTGGGTGACCAGGTGGCTGTGTGTCTCATTATCAGGACACAAGATACAGGCAGAGAGGCGGAGTCAGCTTGGAGGGGAAGACAATGGCTTCAGTCTGGGAAATGCTGATTCTAGGGTTTTTGTGGAATCCATAGGTAGCCCTACAGGTCTGGAGTTTAGCCTGGAGTCACCCTTTGAGGAGTTGTCTATCTAAAAATAGTATCTCAAGCTGTGGGAGTGGATGAGATCACCCAACAAGGTGAAAAGGGAAAAGGAAAGAAGCAAGCCAAGTACCGAACCCTGGAGAACAAGTGCCGAGGGGACGTGGAGAAAGGGGGAAGGGGGGCCCAGCCGAGGGATATGGCAAAGCCTCATGGAAACGTGGTCTTGGAACCCCACACTCACTGGTCGTTCCTGATCTCATGAGGAGTACACGGACCTGCTAAAGAGCTGTGTTGTGATCAGAACTCAGGTCCCTGTGAGAAATCTTGCACTGACATCAGACTTGCCTGTACCTTGTGTCTCCCTCTTCCTATTTTTACCCCAGTCCTTCAAGTTTGTGTGCTGGTTGACTCCCCCTCACCTCCAATGTCACCCTCCCTGCCTTGTTCCCCACTCTACCTCTATCCTTGCTACTCCATCAGACCAGCAATGGCTTCCAGCATCCACCCTGGGTTGCTGGCTGCACTCAGCTCCTTCTCTCAATTCCAGAGGACCAGGCCCTAAATGATCAGAGAACACATAGGGCTTGAGTCTTAGATTTCGAAGTTACCATCACAGAAGCCATTAGCTGAGATCATGGGTGAGATTGTCAAGGTAGAGTTTGTAGAGAAAAGAGACAAAAAGAACTGTGAGCAATAATCTGCTTTCAGGGGACCGAGGGAGGAACAGTGGAGGTTGAAGAGTAACAGTCAAGAAGATTGGGGGAAAAAAACAAGAAAACATAATGATGTGGAAGCCATGGGAGGGAACTGGTAAATGAAGGAGGGGTGTCCGCAGCGCTGAACACTGCAGAGTTGGCAGAAGGAGATGCGAGGAGAAGCCGACAGATTTGACAATGCCGAAGTCAGACAATTTGCTAAAGAGTCATTTCAGTCCCGCAGCAGAACTCACTTAAATGTAAAGGGAACAGAGGCAAAAAGAAGGCTCTTGCCTGAAGTGTAATGGTGGAGAACACATTTAATTAATTCACTTAATATGCTTAATTCTTAAGCATCTGCTCTGTCAAAACCATGAAAGTGATAAAAAAAAATTTTTTTTAAGTGTCTGAAGCTGCCCCTAACACACAGAAACCTGCAATAGAATTGGGAACTTAAGTGAAAATAAATACAAGACATTGCAGAATCGTTTGCCACTTTCCGTGCTCAGCCCTCTTCTCGCTCTGCTTTCATCCCTTTGTAATTTCATCCACACCCACAGCTTCGAAGACCCCTGTGAGCCATGGCCGGTGTGGCTCGGTGGGCTAGGTGTCACCCTGCACACAGAAAGGTCACCAGTTGGAGTCCGGGTCAGAGCACACGCCTGGGTGGGGGGTTTGGTCCCTGTCAGGGTGAGAGCAGGGGGCAACCAATCAATGTTTTCCTCTCACATTGATGTTTCTCTCCCTCTCTTTCTCCCTCTCCTCCCCTCTCTCTGGATCAATAAAATATATATATATATATTATATAAATAATAAGATATAAAAGGTAATAATAAGATATAATAAGATATAAAAAAGATATGTATATATATATAAATGGATATATATATTTTAAAGACCACCTGTGACATAAGCTCTCTATGCTGTGTCTTAGCTCCCAGCCTTAGCTGTGCCTTAGGTCTCGGCCTGCCCTCCAATCTCCAGATCCACACTTCTGTCCGCAAACTGGGGTCTTCTCTCTCTGCTGCAATTCTTATACCCCCTGGATTCAGTCACGGGGCTGCTGACCCTTACTTAGTATTGGTGCTAAAAGTCCAAATTTGGGGCCACTTTACCTAAAATACTTATCTTAGCTCTAGGACTTGGAGGCAGTGGTTTTAGGCATGGTCCCTGGTTTATCTTTTAGAAAGGAGAATGGAAAGTTCTTGTATTTATAAAAACCCATATCCCCAACTCACTTTCTTGTCCTTACTTTTTTTCTGTGCCCTATTTCTAAGTAAGGCTCTTTCACTGGGAAGCCTGCTCATTCTCTCTTTCCTGGACATGGGCCTGAGTGAAGTTTAAGACCCAGAAGAGGACCCAGAAGGGGTATTGTGGGGGGCTGTCCTCTGACCTCTGCCCCTAGGTGCAAGGAGTGCCTTCCTCCCCAGCTGTGACAACTGAAATGTCTCCAGACATCGCCAGTGTCCCTTGACTGAGAATCATTTCCTCAGTGCTGTCGCTGCTGGCTGTCCTCTCCTGCACAGCAGCGTTTGCCGTTGCAGTGACTAATTTTTCAGCCCAGGAGACATGGCATCCCTGGGTCAGAAGGACGGGGAAGGGAAAGCCCTTGGCCCCTGCTTTGTAATCCTCTCCCCAACAAACTGCTCCTGCGCCTTTTCTTTACCCAACACTGAACTATCCCGGCAGACCTTGGTTCCCAGTGGATAATCCCATTACAACTAATCCTGTTTACAGCCATTCTCTTGGCAGAACAATCTTGTCCAGGCGGAGGGTTCTTGCTGCTCCCTTGTTCCTGGGGACCGTGGCCTGGCCCAGGGTAACCTCTCATCGATAGGGCTTATCCTGTTTACCAGGAGTCTGCAGAAGGGCCCCATCAGATACTTCCATCCCTTCCTTCAGTGAATGGCTCTCTTTGATCTGCACAAGGCAAAGCAGTGTTTATCAGAAGCTGGGCTTCCTTCAGCTAATGAGGGGCACGTCCTGTCCCAGAAAGCTCCCCAAAATAACACTTTCTGAAAATCCAACTATTTTCAGGTTTCTGTCTCTTTGTAAGCATTTCTTACTGGGTATCTCTTTAAGGCAAGTGAAGAAAGGGGCCGATTCTGGTTTTTGAAGTTCAAGTTAACACAAAGCTGAATGGTTTTCTGCAGGTCACTGCCAAACAGAAGTAAGGAACAGGACTGATGATAACATAAACACTTGGAACCGGGACAAAATGCGTGATCAGGGCTGGCCAGGTGAGATACCTTTCCACAACTGCCAACTCAAAACTCCGAGTTATTTAACCAGGTGAACAAAAGGTCATGGGCGTCAGTCATCTGAATAACAGGGTGGTGGAAGCTAGTTCAATCCTGCGGATGAATGTCAGCAGAATCTGACACTTTCTTGGCTTGTAAGAAATCACCAGGTCAAGAGACATCCTCTGTCTACCGCAGTGGTTCTCAAAGGGTGGTTCCTGAATCCAGCAACATCGCCAGGGAACCTGTGGCAAACGTCAGTTCTCAGGCCCCACCCGAGACACTGAGTTGGCATCTCTGAAGGCAAGGCCAGCAATCAGTGTGCCCAGAAGCCGTCGGAGTGACTCCGAGGCTTGCTGGAGTTAGAGAACCACCAGCCTACATCAACACCCTCGAGTTGCAGGGCAGGCAGAGAAACTCTTAGGAAGCCGAGATTACAATGAAAACATCCAGATCCCTTGGTGTAGGGTGGGCCTGGAAGTCTGTCTGGTTTTTGTCTGTGTTTTTGTTTGTCTTATTAAAATACAGTTGACAGCAATATTATATTAGTTTCAGGCATACGATATAATGATTCTACATTTGTATAGCTTACAGTGTGATCTTCACAAGTGTAGTTAGTCACTGTCTGGTACCATGCAAAGTTATGATGAAATCATCGACCATGTCCCCTCCATGGCACATTGCACCCCTGTAACTCACTGATTTCATAACTCCTGCTCTGCACCTCTTAATTGCCTTCACCTTTCCACACCCCCCCCACCCCGCCCCTCTGGCAACAACTGGTTTTTTCCTTGTTTCTGTTTCTCTTTTGTTTGTTTGTATTGTTTTTTGAGATTCCACGTATAAATGAAATCATATGGTATTTGTCTTTCTCTGACTTGTTTCACTTAGCATGACACCCTCCAGGCCCATCCGTATTGTAACAAATGGCAAGACTTCATTTATTCTTATTGCTGAATAAGATTCCATTATATACATGCGAGTATACCACCCCTTCTCCATCCACTTATCTATCGATGGCCCCCGAGGTTGCTTCCATACCTTGACCATTACAAATAATGCTGCCGTGAACATAAAGGTGCTTATGTTTTTTTTGAATTAAGGTTTATATTTTCTTCGGGTAAATGCCCAAAAGTGGAATTGCTGGGTCATGTGGTAGCTGTATTTTCAACTTTTGAGGAAGCTCCATACTTTTTTTCATAGTGGCTGCATCAATTTACCGTCTCATCAGTAGCACGTAAGTGTTGCCGTATCTTCACATCGTCACCAACACTTGTTATTTATTAACTTTTTGATGGTAGCCACTCTGGCAGAGGTGAGTTGATGTCTCACTGTGGTTTTGACTTGCATCTCTCTGATGATCAGTGAGGCTGAGCATCTTTTCCTGTCTACTGGCCATCTGTATGTCCTCTTTGGAGCTATGTCTATTCAGATCCTCTGCCCATTTTTTAATTGAACTGTTTGCTTTCTTGGCTTTGAGTTGCATGAGTTCTTTATATATTTTGGGTATTACCCCCTCATTGAATATGTTGCTTGCAAGTATGTTCTCCCATTCAGTAGGTTGTCTGTTCATTTTAGTAATGGTTTCCTTCACTGGGGAAAAGTTTTTGGTCTGGTGTAGTCCCATTCCTTTGTTTTTGCTTTGGTTATCCTTGCCCAGGGAGGTTATTATACATTTATATAACTAAGACTAATGGCAAAGAGTTTACTCCTGTTTTCTTTTGGGCATTTTGTGAGTTCAAGTTTTATAGTTGAGTCTTTAATATATTTTGAGTATATTTTTTATATTTTGTAAGAAAATAATCAGATTTTTTTGCCTATATCTGTCCAGTCTTCCCAACATCATTTATCAAAGAAATTGTCACTACCCCCATTTTACATTCTTACCTCCTTTGTCACAGCTTAATTGGCTATATAAACATGGGTTTCTTTCTAGGCTTTCTATTCTGTTCCATTGACCTATGTGTCTGTTTTTGTATCAGTACCATACTGCCTCGATTACTACAGTTTTAACAATATAGTTTGAAATCAGGGGACATAATAATACTAACTTTGATCTTCTTTCTAAAGATTGTTTTGGCAATTTAGGGTGTTTTTGTGGTTCCATATAAATGTTAGGATTCTTTGTTCTATCTCTGTGAAAAATGCCATTGATATTTTTATAGGGATTGCGTTAAATCCTTAGATTGCCTTGGGTAATATGAACATTTAAACAATGTTAAGCCTTGTAATCCATAAGCATGGTGTATCCTTTCAGTTATTTATGTCAGCTTTAATTTCTTCATCAATGTCTTGTAGTTTCACAATACAGGTTTTTCACCTCCTTGATTAAATTTATTTCTAGGTGTTTCATTGTGTTTTTTTACTGTGATGGGGATTATTTTCCTAGTTTTCCCTGCAGATCCTGTAGTGTCCCTGCAGTTCCCCATTCCTTTGGCAGGCGCCTTGGAATTAGTGTGGATTTTTTTCAAGCACATATCGTCTAGTCTTTAAATGGCTGATTTATCACTGTGCCACTTAGCAGGCTTACATGCCCAAGCCCCTCAGTGATCTCCCTCCCACTGCAGGCCATCCCTTTAGGGGTGGGGTTCCCACGATTATTCTCTCTCCTGACCATGTTCTATGTGGCCTGTCTCTCGTTGATTGTGCAAAAGCTGTTCACTCAGCCCTCCATTGTTCTCAGGAGGAATTGCTCTACATGCAGGTCTAGATTCAGTGTCCATGGGAGAGGTGAATTTGAGGTCTTCCTTGCCACCACCTTGGACATGCCTCTGCCTCATTAATAAGCATTGTGGGGTGATTTGGATGCAGGGGTCCAGAGCCCCCGCCTGGGGAAACCGTGACTGTATATGCAGGGGCAGTAAACATTTTCCACAGCGCTCCCGTTCTTCTGAGGAGACCCCTTCCTGGCTAAGGCGTATCACGTCTCTGCTTCCCTCCCAGTCATGTGTGAAGCTGGCTGCTAGGGTTGGTTACATACTGTGGCAGGTGGTTCTTTGGAGGACTACTCTAATTCTAGAAGGTGAGACTGGCTCTGTCAGCTCCGTCCGCTCCTGACATCTGAAGCACTTTGCTAACTCCTAACCTGGGCTGGGCTCACACTGCTGGCCGGGGAGCAAAAGCTTTTATCCCATTACCAGTTCCTTAAACCACAATCCAAGACAAAGCTTGGTTTTCCCAGGAGTTTTGTTTTGCACAGCTGATGCATTCCAGTCATTGTTGAGATGCATTTTCCTTCTCCTCTTTCCCTCCAGCCCCCGGACTTTGTGATTTGTGCGTATATAGCCTCCTGGTTTGAACATCTGCAGAGCCTAACCCTCTCTGCCAAAACTGTCTCTCTCGCCCTCCAGGTACCCAAGCCCTCACCCTACAGAACTGCGCTCACCAAGACCACTCCCACTTCCAAATCCCAGCTCAGAGAGCACACTGTGCAGCTCAGATGTCAACTTTCAGGCACAGTGTTGCTGCGGTCTGCCTCTGCCCTTCTGGCCTTGTTCCCCTTCTCCCTTTAGACTTCTTCCCACCCCACTTCAGTGTCTGTTCTGAGGGACCCTTGAGGCTCTATCCTTAGTTCCCCACTAATGAAAATAGCACTTCTCCTAAGGTTGACTGCAATCTGTTCTTAACGACTCTTTCTCTGTTCTCTTCTATGCACCCTACTGAGATGATCATCCTTTGTCCCCGGCCATATAAGCACACCAGCCCCTGCAGAGAGCCCCACAGTAGTGATGGGTCAAGTTCCAGCAGTGCCACCGTGTGCACTTGTACAGTCTGGGCACTTGTACAAAGTCATCTGAGGACAGGGACAAGTGTGGACTGAAATCCAGCTCATATTCTGCTCACCAAGATGAGCTCCTGGCACTGCGCCGTGGACACCCGGAGGGGGCGCACTGCTTACTTTACATGACAAATATTTACATATATAGTACACTAGGTTATCAGCTGAGACAAAATTTATATTTTATTGTCATCTCATTGTTTACATGAAAAATGAAGGCTTTAGAGCGCTTGAAAATAGTTTATGGGAAATAGTTAACCCGTAGATTCTACTTCTTAGAGGAGTTTTAGGTTTACAGATAAACTGAACAGAAAGTACGGAGAGTCCCCATATACCCCTACCCACCCCTCCCACCACACTTCCAGGTTCCCCTATTATTAACACCTTGCAGAACAGTGGTACATGTGTTACAATGGATGAACCGGTACTGACGGCAGTACTGAAACTGGTACCCACGGTCTAGATGAAGATGCTCTCACAGTTGTGTTGTGCATTCTATAGGTTTGACGCTATCATGACATGTAGTCACCATTTTTGGATCACACAGAATTGTCTCTCTGCTTTAACCGTGTGCTGGGCTCCACCCTCTCACCCCTCCCGCCCTCCTCTGCCCTCCCCAGGCCCCGGCAGCCATTGGGCTTTTTACTGATTCACAGCTTTGCAGAAGGTGCACTTTCTTCTTTGTACAAAGGAATATGTGCCATCCAAAACCACAACGATGTTTCTGCCCAGAGGCGCATCATTTTTTAAAATTCAGCAAATGCCCAGAGTCTAAAATCAAACCCAACTCAGGGTCTTTCCCGGGGTCACTTCCGTGTAGCCCATCTCCTGTGTCTCTGTCTCTCAATGCACCCTTTTCTTGGTGAGCGTTACCTTCTGCTCCCCGTTCTCCCACGGCTATACCCCTTCTCTTCTCTGAAGCACCTTCTATGGTGGGGCTGTCCCAAAGAACTTCCTGCAAAGACGAAAAAGTTCAATGTCTGTGTGGCTGCACAGTAGCCACCAGCTTCACTTGGCCGTCAAACACTTGACATGTAGCTACTGCCATGGAGGAAGTGAACTGTAAAATTCTAATTTGTTTTTATAATTTCAACTTAGCCCCATGTGGCTAGTGGCTACTGTGTTGGACAGCACAGGTTTTGGTGTTTGCCTGTCTCAGACCCCCCGCTCTGACAGCATTCAGATGCTTTCCCCTTACCTTCACACTTGACATTCTTCCCTTCCTCGCGAACCTCCCCTGACTAATGAGAAAAGACACAGAATTCTGTCTGAGCCTGTGGCTGGCATGCATGGTTCCTGTCACTGTCACATTCATCACCACCGAATATGCACACATCTTCTGTTGCATATCACGTCAAGATGTCTTGTAAAAGTTCTTTCATTTATGAGGCTCTTCTGCATTCCTTTCTATCCATATTTTATGTCTTTCTCTGTAAAATGTTATCTGTTCAAAACTCTGTATTCCTAGAAAACACAGTAGAATTACGTAACCAATGCCTTAGTTGGCAATGGCGACAAGCCATTGCTACCGGGCCAATGATGCCACTGAAGTGGGTTAAGTGGCCCAGCACTGAAGGTAGGAAAAAGAAAGAAGAACAGAGACAATGCCATCCAAACACATAAAGGGCTTCTGTCCAGGAGTTGGCATAGGGTAAGGAGCTAGGGACCAGGCTCTCAGGAGGCCAGAGTTGTGAAAATATCTGTCCCATCAACCAGCAGGCCCTTGACTTTGGTCCTATTGCTTAGTCTCCCAGCAACTCAGCTTTCTCCTTCATATGAGGCAGGGTTTTGACCAGACACTCTGATGGAAGGCATCTCTCAGATTAAGATGCTCCTGGTGTCAGAAGTGGGCTGGGAATAATTGGGAAAGTTGAAACAAAGTTTTGTTACCCAGAATATTGCACACAATCCCACCCCCACCACGCCCTTCCCCAACTAGCAGTGTTTGTGATGAACACAGTAACTTTGCTAAGGACAAGATCAGAACAATATTTTAAGAACCAACAGAACCCAGTTCAGGGGGAGTCACTGGTCCTACTCTAGTCTCTAAGCTGACCACACACATCTGGGAGCATTCTATATGGTCTCCTTAAGACAGCTGCCCAGATCTTTTATTTCCAGGGCTTTGAACAGAAATAAACACGGTCATTAAGCCAAATTCTACATTCCACCAACCAGATGGAAAATCAGAGTTTAAGCATGGACTCTCTGGCTGAGTATCTCCTGCGTGCATGCCCATCTGAGTGGTCAGCTAAATGCCGGTCTCTGTTCTGTAAGCAGTAGCACACTTTTGCGCAGAAAAACAGGGGGAGTTGGTGCTGGAGTAAAATCCATGCTCTGGAGCTCTTAATGTGCACATAATTACCTCTTAGGTTTCCGCGCTAACTGACTTGCTAATGGCTCCTGAAAGGTGACGTGAGGCAGAGTGAAATAATCGATTCGTAACTCAGGAGGGTCTGCAGAGATCGTTCGCAGCCAAGTGCCTCAGTATTTCTTCTGTCTCTCCTGAAGCCTTGCTTCTGCTGCCCCGTGTGCAGAGCACGAACAGTGCGTGGTGCTGTAGTGACTAAATGAGACCAGGGCGCATGTGGCAAACCCTGCCTTCAGAGGCTCCGGCACCGTCGCAGTTAGGCACTGTCTCGACTGCCTAGACTGCATGTTTCAGGAGGGCAGGGAGTGGATCAACTGTTGCTCAGAGCATACAGCAAAAAGTCAACAAAAATCTTCTGAATGAAACATGGAAGCCATTTGCAGTCACTGGAGTCACGTCTCTGAGCCTGGATCCCGTGTTTTTGGACAAATAGCTGTCCTGCCTATGTCTGAGTTCCCTCTTCTGTAAGGGAGGGTTATAACAGCATCTACTTGATTGAATGCTTGTGAAAGTTAAGTGAGATTATGCATGCAAAGAGCTTAGAATGGTGGCACATAGTGAGGACTCAATAAATGTTCATGTTTTTTGATGACGATGATGAAAGTTAATGTGTAATAAGCCCTTCACAAATGACAGTTCATTTAGTATATACTATCACTATTGAAAGAGTATTTGCCCTTTGGAGTATCGGTTATATGGAGGTCCTCAGTTACATACACTGCAAAAGGACTCCTGCTTTCCCTTTATTTGCTATGCTAGGCACACAGGCAGAGACAGTACGTCAAAGGAGATGCCAACGTGATGTTCACAATGGTACATGGGTCTCTAGGGTTCCAGGAAAATTTACAAATGGTTTCCCACCCCCCTACATTCATTCCTCTCTTACTTCCTGGTCCCTCCTCTCATCTCCATTTGGCCAATTCTCTCAGAAAGTCCCCAGCTTGAACATCAGCCTCCCCTATAGAGTCTGTCTCTACCCTCACAGTAAAGGATGCTTTTCAGCAACATGTTCTCTTCTGGAAATAACTTATTGCCAGAAGGTAAATGATAGAAGCCTATATTATTTATATTCAGGACAAGAAGGGAAAATAAAAAACTTAAGGCTAATTCTGGATCCTGTGTTTACCAACTGAGTCACCTGTAGGAAGTTACTTGATGAGTTGAGTCTCAGAATGATATCACTTAGGTGGGAGTAATCAATGTGTGATCTACCTCCTGGGCTTATGAAAATTAAATGAGATAAAAATGTAAAAGGATCCAGTTCCAATTAAGATTAGAGAGCTTCTAAACTGTGATAAGTAGAAATTGTACCACTTCCCACCCTTCCAACTCTAACCATTCTGAGTTTCCAAATTGATCTAGGAAATTCAGATAAGGGCATTTTTTCTTTCTCTAGGTGGCTCTCTTTTTAAGTGGTGGGACCACCTCCCATCTGAGGACAAGTGGGGGAGGAGGAAGGACATGCGTGCACCCACCCATGCAAACACACTTTCTTCTTTGCCTTCTGACTCTTCTCTAATGTGTAAATGAAATTTGAATAATGCTATGATTCCCTTCTAGTATTTTTCATAAACTGTTCTTTAACAGAATGATGTTATCAAATCCTGTTCTTACCTTTCTCCTTCAATTTCCTGGATTTAATGACACTAGATTGGAATTTTATTGCATTTTCAGGAACCAGATTTTGTCCATATTTGGGTTTTAATTTAATTTAATTGAGAACTGACAGTTGTTAAAATCAAATTATTTTTTGAAAGCAAAATCATATCGATTCACTTTGTTCTCTTTTTCACAGTTAAGAAACACTTTAATATCCATAGTAATGTGCAGTATTATTTCTTGTTTAAACATTATCTAGCAAGATCAATAGTTAATTTATTTTAAAAAATGAAGGGAGGGTTTAGTATGACACTTGCAGAAGGCAGTATCCCAAAGAACGTGATTGTAAAAAATGGGAATAGTATCATAAAGCTCCTCGATGTGAAAGTACAATTAATGCTAAGAAATACACACATAGTCTGATCCCTTTTATTCTGACGGGTGGAATACCTACAGACATTGCTAACCGAGTAGATACTGCAACAGGTGGTTCATACAGATGACCTGGTGGGTGATCTGGGGAAACAGAGCCTGCTTGGCTGTGTAGCTCTGAGAGGTTTGTTTCTTGGGGGACAGATGCTCATCTCCTGGTTCTGGAACATTCTACCTGTGCCTCTTGAGTAGTGGCTTACCCTTCTGAACCTCAGTCCACTCCTCTGCGACAGGATCACTCTCATAATTAAATCAGACAGTGGGGATTTTGCTGGAGGGAAAATGGTTTTCCTCACAGCCCCTGGTCCTACTTAAAGACATTTCTCTTAAAATGTCTTTATCAGTTACAGATAAAATGGGCCTTGGGATATTTGTAAATGGATGGGGTCAGCATTCCAAATTCTCCTACCGCCACCGAGAAGGAACAGAAGGCAGGGTATGGCTCCTGGCCAGGGCCTTTGAACCCCTACACCTAATGTAGGCCCAAGCACGTAGAAAGTGCTAGACACGTGTGCTTTTGAATGGTCTTTTGATGCGTTTGATAGCGGTAAGGTACCCTGACTGGAATGAAACTTGTGGAACTAGAAGATGTTGGAGAACGATGCGTGAAGAGCAAAGGGCGGGAGTGAGGCACACTGGGTTTGAATTCCAGCTCTAGGGTGACTTTGGACAAAAGTGCTCTATTTCCCTGAATCTCAGCTCAAATCCGATCATTAGTCCCTCTGTCCACGCTCCTGCCACACACACACACACACACACACACACGCACACCGGTGACAACATCCATCACTTTGAATGTTGCCTTTAGGACAAAGCCCCAGTCATGGCCATGAGACCTGGGCCCTGCCCATCTGTCATTCTCTCTCCCATTCTATCCTGGTTCTCTTAGCTCCAACAGCAGGGCCTTGTTTGCAGGCCCTCAGAAGTGCTAGTTGATACTTTCTTGCCCCCGTGATATTCAACAACATCTTGTCCCTTCTGCCTGGAATGCTTTTCACCCTGAGCATCAGTATCTCCTCGCCAAGTGCATGAAGAACCATGAATATCTAGGCTTGAACAATTCTCAGTAAGGTTTTCCCTCCCATCTGCATCTAGAGCCTCAGTATATGCTCCTTAGTTTCCTCTTCCTCTGCACTCCCTGTACTGTGGTGGCTCTTTCCGCCTTCCACTCCATGAGGTATCTGTATGTGTAGAGGGTGCAGCCTGGGTTCAGCGGGTAGAGCATCAGGTCCACTTTTGTTACTGCTGCAGTCCCGTGTCTGGTCCAGTAGCTGCTCATAATACTCACTGACAGATGCACGAAGGACTTAACATCAGGAGATTCATGTTGACCCGTAGCCTGGTGAGGGCTAAAGGAGAGGATGTGCACCGAGAGTCCAGCACAGATCTTGGCGCAGGGTCAGCGACTCAGTCCACGGTGACTACTGCCATTAATGAAGAATGTGCTTCATTTCTTTGGTGGGCACGTCTCCAAATGGGAGAGCTGAAGGAAGATAAGCACACTGTCTTTGGGCATCCATTCTTTCGAATACTGTTTGAGAGTTTCAGAGCAGAACGAGAGGAGACAATGTGCCCTGCCTAACACTGGAGCAGGACAGAAACTGGCTTTGGTGTGATGGCTCCAGTGTAACTGCGTGTTTGCCTGGGCCTCAGGTCTGGCTGTGCTCCAGCTGTGAATACCCCTGCCCAGTCCATCAGCCAGATGTTACCAGCTTGGAGAGTTTTTGTTTCTTCAAAGAAAAACAGAAATGTGATCCATGCTTATGGAAACCTTCATGTTCAGACTCAGAAAAAGACTGCAGTGAGAAGCATCTAAAAATACAATTTGTAAAAGGTCATCAGGGAAAGTCAATATCTGAGTCTTTTCCTGAGTAATAAAAGGTAAATACTGAACCTGCAGCTGGAATTTTAAGGTAGGAATTTAATAATGAAGACCATATTATGTAAAATCTGATGTGATCGAGTTGCATCTTCTTTGAGTAAAAGATTATGAATAAGTGTGAGACTTCTTTTGTTTTCGGCTGACCAGGTCTCTTACATTACAAATTTTGCTGAAAATCCAATATGGGCAGGATAGAGGCTAATGATTCTTAGTGTCAGAAGAAACTTCATGATTCAAAGGAATAAAGTCATAATGTTGACGTGTCAAGTATCAGGACTGATGTTATAAAATGGACTTCTAATTCCATCTTCTAAGACTAGCCCAGAATTGCATGAGAAGGCAGGGGTGGGGTGGATATGAAGGGACATTTGGAAAAGGGAAGGAAAACACGACTACTTCTACCTCTTCTAAAGTAGAATTCCTCTACTACTAGTATCCTGAGACTGGCTTTTCTCTGAGCATCCCTGAATGAGCTTCTGTTAATAAACTTGGTGTATCAGTTAGGAATATATTTGGCTGCAAGTAACAGGCACCCCAAACAAGAGTGACTTCTATGAGTAGAAGGCTATTTTTCACACAACACTTAAACCCAGAGTTAGGAGGTTGCCAGCATTGTTTGTACCTCATCAGGACCCTGGTCAGTCTATCTTTCTGCTCTGCTATCCTTAGACCCTCCTGTTCTACAACAGTTGCCGCCCTAGTTCACATCTGCTTTGAAAGCAGGAAAAGAGTGGTGTCTGTTTCCTTTTAATAAGAAATTAAAGGCTTTACCAGAATTCCCAGGCAAACATCTACTTCTGTTTTATTGGCTGCAAAAATGAGCATTTAGCTGGACAAGTGTTTAGTGAGGAAAAAGGTGGAAGTGGATATTGGATAAATAATCACCAGGGATGCTGCGCTTGGCCTAGTCTTCACACTCTGCTAGATGCCGACGGCAGGTGGGGCAGGAGATCGGCTGGCCTAGGCAATTGGTCACATTCTCTTGGCAGAGAGTGAGTAAGTCAAGATCTGACAGGCCATTTCTGGTGGTTCCAAATCCACAAGAGCTCAGCTACCAGGGGAACCCACTAATAATATTCTGCTGTTAACATATACTTTTAAAGTTATGCTGTTATTTAGAAGAAGGTGGGAGTCATTCTGAGCTGATCTAGATGCTCTGTCATGCAGGAAATAAGTGACTAAGTAGTCATTCTCAATGGCTTGGAGGTAACTCCATATGACTGTGGGTCCCTGTACTTTAGAAATAGCTGGGACTTTCAGATGTCCAGACTGGCACATGGCTTTTTTGCCAAGTTGGAAAGAGATCTGAAAATCCCCCCTCCATTCCATTTGCAAAAGCCACCACAGCATTTCTTCTGACCCTAATGGGAAGCACATGGAGATCATTGAACGTTGGGAGCCCTTCGATGCTCAAGTTATGTTTTTCAAGCAAGGGCTATGATAAACTAACCTCCAAACATGACCCTGGCAAAAGTCAGTAGCCTTGCTTATTCTGGCCACGTTCCTGGTGCAATCCAGGGTTCTGGGAAGATTCAGTTTAATTACAACTCCTCTGGTCCTTTTCTCTCTCGCCGACACTCATAATCTCTTACATAACTGTGTTACACGATCCCCAAACTGAAAATTTCCTTCTTGAATTAATTAAATGGATGTCATTTGCACTTAGCTGCTTTTCTTTCAGAAGATCTGGTCAAATTAACATGTTGTACTGTTTGTTTTTTTAAGGCCCGCATAAATTCACTTTGTTTCATTTTTATGTCTCGGCGTAACTTTCATTTTTTTTTTTTGTTTTGTGGCAAAGATAATAAACAGACTTATGGTATCTTTTAAATTTCCTTTAGCTATATGATTTCCTATGAAGACTATTTCTTTTAAAGACTTTATTTTTCTTAGTATTTTAGTAAGTTCTCAAGAGAATTGGTTCATTTACAAAGTGCTTTGCATGGTGCTTATGTATGAAAGTTAAAATTCACATTAATCAACTGAAAACTTGTTGATTAATACTAGAAACATTACGTTCTCCATAAATCATGGAAATATTAGCTTATGTCAAAACACCAGATCACAAAGCACTTTCAATTGTTTCATGTCACCACAAAATGCATGAGTCATGTGTCTTCCTTCAGTTCAGCAGTGACTCAATGGAACAACCATTAACTGAGCATCTCAAGCATATGCAAAGGCACTCTCCTGTGAGTACAGAGAGGAACTGGGCACACCAGTACCTGCTCTCAAAGGGCTCTTAGTCCATTAAGAGGAAATAGACACAAAAACAAATCATTACAGTGCAACGTGATAAAACAATGATAAGCACTTAGACATAGGGCAGGACTTAACTCTGTTCAAGGACGGTGAACAGAGGGCGTTGGAGAGAGTCCAACAAGGAAGGCGATGCCCAATGCAAAGTTCTTGATGGGAGGGCATCAGAAAGTGGCAGGAGGACATCCTAGGGGAGAGAAACCACGTCGGACCATGCAGCCAGGTGCAGGGAAGGAGTGAGGAGACCGTGAACTGAGACAGTGCGGGTGGGGAGATGACAGGGATGGATTTGCTACACTTAAGAGGTTAAGCTGAAAGCCTCAGCAGTTTGATTTTGTATCTTCTCAAAAGTCTACCAACTGTGAAACTTACTGATGGTTCATTAAGATGATTTTGCTGGTATTGTCTTTTCAACAGATAACCTGATTTGAGGCAACATTTTAATATATACTACATGGGCATAATCTGTTTTCACATGACTATTACATGTACATATCTTTTCAAGGCATTTGTTTTTGGTACACAGCAATGGACTGAACAAAGTAAGAAAGTGGCCTCTATATTTGGTGGGAGTGGAGGAAAGAACCGAACTGGTTTTCTTACTGGTCTGGGAGTCTCCGTTCTGTCTGCGTGAAGGCATTGCCTGGCCACCGACCACTGTGTTTGGGCGGAAAAGGCTCCCAACTTGGCTAGTAAGTGGCGAAACAACAGACCTCCCTACCCATTCATTTTGTTGACATGTTCTGAGTACTAGAATGCTTGGAACTGGGGTGCACAGTAAAAAATTGTAGTCCTTGCCCACGAGGCAAAGGGAGATGTAAACAGATACTCTTCTTAGAAGTGGGGCCAGAGTCCTTACAGAATGCAGAGAAGTAAGCTAACTCTGCCTGGTGCCAACAGAAAAACTTCACAAAGGAGAAGATGATATATACAGCTTTGACAGTTTTGAGGAAGGGGGACAAAGGGGGACACACGGTGGCATTTCAAACATAGGGAAATGGGAGATGATACCATTGCTTCCAATTATTTGCTCATCTCCCTGTGAGAGGTTGATATTTCCCTGCCCGAGTTCCAACATCACTGCTTTTCCTCTGCCACGTGAAAAAAAGTAGTTTTCAGAAAGGGGCTTCTCAGGGTAAAGAAGGCTCTTGGAATAGAGTGGCAGACAACAAGTAATGGAAGCAAGAATGGCAGACAATGAGAAATGGAAGCAAGAAGTAAACCTGTGTGTTGAAAACCACTGAGACCTGGGGATGGTTGTTACAGCAGCAACTAAGGGAAGCTGACTCACACAGAAGTAGGATATTCAGTGGCACAGAACTACGATGGGTTATGAAGCGTTGAGGAACGGTGCAAAGTTCTGCATGGCCCAGGGTGTAGATTCAGTGTTTAGAGCTTCAGCAGTCAGAAATGAAGCCAGAACAGTAGCTTGGGAACAGGTTTTTGAAGGGTCTTAAAGGTCCTACCATGAACATTGAATTTTATTATTTAAATGGTAGAAAGCCCATAGAAGCTGAGGAGTGACATGACAACATTTGTTTCTTAGAAAGATGATTCTAATGAGAATGGAAAGAGACTAGAACCAGTGAAGAGTTGTTATAATACTAGTTATTAATATTTACTGTGTACTTATTATCTGCCAGGCATTTTGTATATATTTACCAAAGTAATTCTCACAACCCCATTTGGTAGGTATTATAACGATCCTGTTTTAATAGGTGAGGAAACTGAGGCACAGATGGGTTAAATTACTGGCCTTGGTCACTACATCAGAAGTAGTAGAGTCCGAATTCCATTCCAAGCCACCTGGGAGCCAGAATCCACACCCCTCACCACAACACCACACTGTTAACATCCAGGCAATGGGCATCGGCATCTGAATGAAGTCAGTGCATGAGATGGGGAAGAAGGCCTCAGGTCTCCAGTTCCTGAGACTGGACAGCTGTGAGCATGAGTTGGAGCTTAGGGAAGGGGGAAATGGAAGGGCCAGAGAGGATGGCCCATGTTTGAACTTAGGAGATGAACCAGGTGGTGAAACAATGAGTGAAAACACAAGTTTGGGGAGCAAAACAAAGAATTTGGGGAAATATTAATTTTGAGGCAAATTGCAATACCAGGTACAGATGCTGTGGTGGCACTTAGAAGATGATCCCAAGGCTCAGGTACCATGTGGGGTGGGGACAGATCCAGGTGGGGCAGAAGGCTAGAGGCAGACAGATTCCCCCAGCAGGTGCAGAGAGCGAGCTGAGAAGAAGACCAAGGGCAGAAATCAGGAGAACCCCATTATTTAAGGAGTAGATGGAGAAGGGGGAGCCAGGGAAAGACTGAGAGGCAGTGGTCAAGGCAAGGAAGGTGTCAGAGACAGAGGTTGGGTTCTCAAAAACGTGTTCACCACCAGTGACTTAAAACTGGAAAAACTGGGAGGTGTCCACGGCCCCTTCTGTCTGTGGCATGCTGCAGCCACATAATGAATGACCTTGAGAAGCAGGAACCTCTGCTTACACAGTGACATCAGCATGTAATTCATCAGCACCACCCCTGTGGAGGTACAAGGCTGCACTGGGTGGAGGTAGAGAACCTGAGCTTCTCCAGTAGTGACTCTTGGAGAGCTGGGCACTTGTGTGCTTATTGGGAACTACAGAACTGCTTACGAACTTTGAAAATGACAGGTTCCCATAAATGGAGTTGGGGGGGGGGGCAGTGCATTGCTTCAATTTACAGGAATCACCTAATTCCAAACATGGTAATGAGAAAGATTTAAAAGTAAAATTTTTCTGGAACACTTCCATACCTGAGACAACCAGCTTATTAGATTCAGTTGTTATGTGCTCTCCAGTAACACTATTAAATTTCAACAACCTATAACTAGTCAGAATAATATTAAAGACACTCGCATAGAATTCCCTTAGCTTTTGATGACTTAGTAGAAAATCAGAATTTTCTTTTCCATATGAATAGCTTGAAGCTACACAGAATCTGTGATGCAATATTTTACTAGGAATATCCCACATGCATGCTTTGTAACAGGGAAAGAAGAAAGCACTATTCTGTCCACAGTACAAATGATGTCTTTGTTCAGTGCACCTCAGGTTGTTGAGGTGTGTTGAGATGCTGTTTGGAAAGGGTTCCATGGAAACAAAACTTAAAATATAAGGAAAATCATAGAGCATTAACAAACAATTTAAAAGCATGTGGTTACACAATCTCAACTTTTTTCCATTGCAGGGTTTCCAAGGGCCTTTAATATACTAGTTTATACTGTGTGGCTCCAGACATCACTATAGTACATAGGGGTCTACGGTCCTGTGTGACCACGGAGACCTCATTTTTTCTGAGAGCCCATGATCTACTTTAACAAATGTCCTAGGTGGTAGAGTACATTTCTGTTCAAAGTATTTTCTACCTCTCCCTATACTATCCTTTTTCTAGAGGTTTGTCCTTCCCTACTCCACTGAACACAGAAGTGGTCATCTGACCTTCTTTGGCCAATGTCATGTGGCTACAAGTAGCATGTGTCACTTCTGAGAGGACATATTAGGAGCCAGCCTGTAGTGTACCCACCTTTCCTCCCCCTGCTATGAGACCAGCTGTGTTCCCGAGAGAGAATGTACCCAGAAGCCAGAGTTCTGGAGTGCCGTGTAATGAAAATGTAAATGCATAAAGAAGTAAACCTTTAAAATCGTGAGCCACTCATATTTTGGGTATTTGTTATCAGAGCTAACGTAGCCTCCACTGACTACGACCTAACTTTAAGCACTTCTACATTACCTAAATGTCACTGTTGTTTGTTTTTTGTTTTTGTTTTTTATTGCAGGTACACACATTCCATTTTAATCCTATAAATGAAGAGATATTCATTAGGTTCAGGGAGTAACACAAAGTGAACTAGAAAAATGTACATGAAACAGGGCTTAAAGTAATGGTACACATACTCTTGTGTGCCTAGAAAATTACCTGATATTTGGACAAAATGAACATTTCCAGGTCTAGTTCCCAGAGATTCTGATTAAATGCGCCTAGAGAGGGTCTATGGAATCTGACTTTTAAACCTACCTCGCAAGACATTACCAATGCAGGTGACCAGGCCGCTATGTCTTGGAGAACGTTTTGCTGCAAAGCCACTCATTTGATTAACAACTGCATGATAACATATATTTAAATAAATGCCATTCCAACTTCAGGAGACACCATGGAGACTCCTCTTTTGAATTAGTAGAGGCATGCATGAAATTAGTTTCATCACATTTTAGTTTATATTCATTATATTTCATTATAGTATAATGCAAAATGTTGTATGCACAAAATGGTACTCTCACATTTGAATGCCTATCTTATTCAAAAAGCCTGGCTCTAAGTGACTCTTGACTCCTTATTTTAAAAAAAAAATCAATCTTCTCTAAAAAGATTAACTTCTGTTACCAAGGGTTATTTCAGTTACAAGTGACAGAAACCTAATTCAGACATCCTTAAGAAAGAAAAACAAGTGGTTACAGAACCAAAATGTGCATGGTTTTGAGAGAATGAAGTTTAGTTGCTGGTTGGATGAGCAGGCCACATTAGGACTGGACACCAGGTTGTCCTTTGGGACGGTGTCCAGAGTGCGGCGAGAACAAGATGAGACTGGTGTGCAACTTTCCCTGGAAGGAAGACCCAGCAGGCAAGGGGACCTGAAGAGTCTGGGGCCAGTGATTTCTATCAGGGAAGTTTGGCAGTTGTGGTCAGGCAGAAGTCATGGCAGCTGAGTAGGGAATGGCCAGGGGTGCAGGGGTGTCCAACCCATGGCCCAGGATGGCTATGAATGCAGCCCGATACAAAATTGTAAATGTACTTAAAACACTATTAGATTTTTTGGTTTTCATTAGTGTTTGTGTATTTAATGTGTGACGCGAGACAAGTCTTCTTCCAGTGTGGCCCAGAGACGCCGGAAGGTTGGACCCCCCTGGTAGGAAGTAGAGTCATAGACAGAGTAAGGGTGTCAGTCAACAGTATTCATTTGCAGATGGATCTAGATGCTCACCAGAAGGCTTCAGAGCATGTGCCTTTCCATCTCTCCATGTTTGCTCCATGTTAGTCTCATTTTCAGGCAATTCTCCCAGGAGGGACAAGATGGCAGCCACCAAGCGGGTGATGCCCAAACTGGGTGTCATTGGTCTGGCGTGGGAAGGCCAAACTTTGACCCAGTTTCTATGGCCACAAAAGCCCTGTTTGGGCCACATGCCCAGCTCTGGGGACAGGGACCATGTTACCACTACCTGAATCACAATTGTTCCCCCCAGAGAAGGTAGGGCACTGTTCCCAGCAGCAAGGGGGAAATGTAGACTGAGCAGGGAAAACTCAGTCTTTCCACTGTGACTTGGTGATCTCTCCTACTGTGAACCAGCACTCTGACAGAGAAGGGAACTCGCACACTGGACTTCCCCCTCCCTCCCCCCGCCAAAGGAGATTTTTTGCTAAAGTAAGTTAAGCAAGTAATTTTATTTCCAAGTGTTCAAAGTAAGCAAATGGTGTCTATTCCTTTCTGAGAAAATATTAGAGAGGAATAGGCCTCAGGTAGGTCTAATTGCAGCTATAGGAACATGTGCTTTCTACTTCCAGGTTGCCTGCTGAAAACATTTTCCCGCTAGATGTGTTCAGCCTACCCACTGATTAACCTTGCTTTAAATTCACAATTACTTAGTTTGCGCAGAAGCCACATTTTCGGCAGATACATAAAGTTTAGTGAGAAAAATACTGGCAGCCTCTTGCCCCTTTAAGCCAATTACTAAAGGCTGGAATCAGAGCCATTTGCTGCAAAGGGTTCTCAAAATATCACAGAGAAAAGCAGTTCTGTCTTCACTATGATTTCTACTGACTCACTTGTGACTTTTAACCAAGATGCTACACATCAAGTCTCTGTATTAAAAAAAAAAAAGGTGTTGGGTTCTGTGGTGCCTTTTTCCCAATAGCTCATATTTTCACTTATTTATTGTCATGGAACAATTTTAGGGTAAGGAAGTTTACAAGTAAAGATGTTTCTTCATTGACCTGATTCTTTTATCTAAAGAAAACTTCCTCTGCTTGTCCCTTTGTTATGATTAGGCTCCCTTTCTCAAATTTTTTGTTTACATAATATGTTAGGATGATGCCTTGTGTACTAGCATTTAATAAATGTCACTAATTAATGACTCAGCAAAGCATCCCCATGTTTTTGCATATGCCCCCATTCAATGAAGCACTGGGAGTCATTTCTGAGACAACTTGGAGTTTTGCCCTGATCTAGATATTTGGGTACTTTACCAGAAACTTGGGAAATTCCAAAAATGAATTTAAAAAAAAAATGTGGCTTTAAAAAAAAGTCAAAACATAACAGCTATGTTTATTTGTTCATGTTCAAAATATAAAGTACAGCACCATTAACAAAATGAGGCTTACTGAAGAAGACTATGGAACTCTTTCTAGTTGTCGACAGCTTCAGCCTCAAGATTCCAGCACCTGACTGTGCAGAGAAATATCTCTGATGTGTGGGACCCAGGTATGACTCAGGTGAGCTCTCAGGTCACGCACCGTCTGCCCTCTCTCACTGCACATTTCCACCTCTGCAGGGCAGATCCAGTAATAATTTATTTACTGTTTTCAGACCATCGTAGAAAACACAAAACCAGCCAGGAAGCCAGACTCATGCCTCTGCAGCCTGCAGGCCATTGTGAAGGTGATCAATGGCTGCCATCTCACCTGGTATTCGGGACCTGAGAAGTTCAAGGACATGGAGGGCTTTTCCGTGTCAGGCCCTGCCTTTGGTAGCTTGTAGGAAAACTGTTAGAAGTAGGGATGGAAAAGAGTGAGTTGCCTGGATACCACGGCCAGATGTTCAGAAACCAAACCATAATAGTCTTCGCAGCGGGTGTCCTTGAATTCCTTCAGCCAGTCGTGAGGTTGTTGTGACTTCCAGTACTTGTTTATGTGGTCAGTGTCAGCGCACACTATGGATGCTGCAGGCAGCGTGATAAATGATCTTCCGTCTTATCTCAGACAAATGCACTGTGGTTCAATCAGTTGTTTTGCTGACGTGAGCACTCTGGGATTTTGCCTATAGATCTATTTCAAGTTCAAAATTTTCATTTTCAGCCTGTGGCTTTACCAGTTTTCACAGGTTCGTGCTTTGTATGTATCTGGATTCTGCTCAAACCCCTCCCCCGAACAGGCACACAAGCAAACAAGGTAAAAATATTACGTGTTTGGTTATCTGATCTTTTCTTATCACAGCCAACTGACTGCCATGCGGGCATGAGTCCCAGCTGACACCATCAGGGGCCTGCCGGTGAAGTGGTCTAACGTCAAGGCAGTGAGAGATGACCGACCCCTCTGCTAGTCCCCCTTCGTGCGGCTCTACCGGCATGTTGGCTCTTGGCATTTACGGTTGTTTGCTTGTTGAACCGTGTCAGGTTTCTATGGCTCCCAGTGCTGGCTCACATTACAGCCAAGTAGGAGCAGGAAAACTCAGGCAAGCCTTCCACGGAAAAACAGGCCTGTCGCGATGTCAGCTTTCTTGGTAAATGAACAGAGAAGAGGGAGGTGCAGTCTCCCTCGCCTTTTCCAGATTTCAACAGAAAGAAGCTGTGGTGTTGGGGATGCGGGCAGGTCGTGTTGGAACAGGAGAGCAGACCTGCATCTGCCCCTTGGAAGGCAGCGGGTGGGGTGCTTCTGGCAGGAGGGGAGGGATGAGGACAGTGTGCGGGCCCATTTGGGGGCACAGCACCTAGAAAGTCTAGGGACAGGAAGGTGACACTCTGGACATATAATCTGTGCTAGGAAGGTCAAGAACAGTATGAGCACATGAATGTGCTGTCAGATTTGGGCTAAGCCTGACCAGAAGTGGTGGGAAGGAAAGCAGTAGTCAGGATCAAAAGCCCTAGTCAACCAGTCATGGCCCCCTCCAGGGCTAAGGGGTAGACCCTAATCTTGGGGGACAGAGTTTACAAGGACAGCGGTAGGACAGGAGCACAGAGGTTAAACCCTGGAGCAATCTGATTGCGACAGTGACTTGGTCATAGAAGAAGGAGGGAACGGGAAGTCATATTCACTGACTGCTTCCCATATGCATGTCAGACTCTGAACTGGGCTATAGATTTCATTCATTTATTTATTCAATAAGTTTTAATTGAGCACCTACAATGTGCCCAGCACTGCTCGAGGCCCAGGACATGGAACAGTGAAGAAAAGAAAATCCTTGCCCCCTTGGATCTTACCTTGTCAGAGGGGAGACAGACAGTAAACAGAATAAACAAACTGTATACTAAATTGGAGGGTAATGAGTGCTCTGCAGAAAATCAAAGCCAGATAGAGAGATGGCGAATGTGGAGGAGTAAAATTTCAAATGAAGTCAGGGAAGGCCTCGACTGGGAAGGCGAGCTTTGGGCAAATCCTTGAAGGAGGTGAGGGAGTGAGCCAGGCACGTTTCTGGAGGAAGAACATTCCAGGCAGAGGAAACAGCAGGTGCAGAAGTCATGAGGTGCGAGTGTGCCTGGTGTATTCCAAGAACAGCCAGGACCAGAGTGGCCAGATCCACACAAGTGATGGGCAGAAGGGAGCTGTGAGGAGAAGCAAGTTAGTGAGGATATGATGCTGGTGAGGATATCATCTAAGCCCTCGGGCCATTGGTGCTCCCCTGGGCGCAGTGTGTTTCTAGGGGCCTTTGGAGACATTTTTAGTTGTCATGGTTGGGGGCTCTTTGTTCCTATTTAGACTTTAAACAATTCAAAATAGACTTTCTACATGCATAGGAAGTTCCCATCTGGGCAAATGGGTGACCAGCACATTGGACAAGGGCATTAGATTTCAAACTGGTGTCTACAGATGGAAGTCATCAGGAACACACAGATATGAAATTGTTTTGTAAAACCTATTATTAAAGAGTAGTATGCATAAAGAACCGTATACAAGTCAACAGTACACACTGGTGACTTTTCACAAGCAAAACACCAACACTTAACTAGCCCCCAGATCAGGAGACAGAACCTTGTCAGAACCTGACAGCCCCGTGCCACCTTCTCCAGAGATATTCTTCCAAGAGTAGCCACTATCCGACTTTTAATAACATAAAGTAGTTCTGCCAGTTTTCAAACTTCTGGCAAATGGAATCATATAGCACGTACTTGATTTCCTTCCCTTAACATGGGTAGTGAGGTTCATCCATATGGTTGTGTTAAGTTGTAGATCTCTGATTCTTACCATACTATTGTAGGCCATTGTGTGAATATACAGCAGCTGATCCAGTCTACCCCGATGGGCATTTGCATAGTTTCTGGTTTGGGGTTATTCTGAGTGCTGCTGCTATGACAATTCCAGGACATGCCTTCTGGTGAAGACAGGTACACGTTCTGTTGGGTGTACGTACATCTAAGAATGGCATTGCAAGGGTTGTAGGAGAGAAGAAAAACCTTGCTAAGATGAAATGTGGCATAAGTAGACCAGTAAAAATTGAGACAAATATAATAGGGAAGGTTTGGACAGGCTCAAGAATGAAAGAAAAAGTCCAGGGCTCGAGGTAGGCGGGCCTGTGATGGTGAGGGTGTGGAGTGCAGTGTAAGCCAGGGGAACCGTGATGTGTGTAGACAGGCGTGCAGCTTGCAGAAACCAAGTGGCAGCCACGGGGGGTAGTAAAGGGCGTGGGTAGGAGACAAAAAGTCCTGAGTTTGAACCGTGTGACTTGGATGCA
The DNA here is from genome assembly GCA_007922815.1 of Macrotus californicus. Classification (NCBI taxonomy): domain Eukaryota; kingdom Metazoa; phylum Chordata; class Mammalia; order Chiroptera; family Phyllostomidae; genus Macrotus; species Macrotus californicus. The sequence goes on from VMDR010000530.1 coordinate 155,457, forward strand.
CAGCTCTGGCTTTCCATCGCAGCCAGCCTAGGTTATTGAGAAGATGAACTGCATTCGTTCTGCCACCGCTGAGGGAACACATACCCACACGCAGGGTGCTGGGGACTCAGTGGTGAACAAAAAGGAAGGTTCCACATCCTCACTGATTTTGCCAGGGAAGAAAACAGTGAACAATGATCACTTAACTACAATTATGGGTTGAAAGGATCTAACGTCGGCCGGGGGCCTGGGCAGCTTCTCTGAGCCCAAGTAGACATGAGCCAGGCCAAGAGTTGGGAATGAAAAAGTCCAGGCAGGTGAACCAGCACGAGGGAAATCTCAGGAGGGAAAGCAGCATGGCGTGTGTGAGGGAAAGGCACAGTGAGTGTGCAGACAAAGCACAGTGGAGAGAGGAGAGGGGAGGGGCAGGCAGGGCCTGTCAGCGATGGGCTTTGCCCTCATTGATTCGGAAGCATTTTACTCTGAAAGCAAGCAGGGGGTGGGGATGGAGCAGGAGTGGTGATAGAATCGGGTGAGGGCAAAAATATAAGACTGATTTGTGAACTGGCATTTCAGTATTCACCCAAGAGTTCATTTACATTAAAGGGATGAGGGCCTACCCAGTGATTCTGGTAATGTCTGAAATTATCTGGGTGTCACTAACTGTTCAATCAATGAATACACAAATAGTAACTCATGGGGTGAACACAACTTTGCTCTGATACTAACTTGGCTCTTTAAGTAGACTTCGGTTCTAGGAGGAGCAGCTAATATTTGTTGTGTTGTTTGTTATACACCAGCTTCCGTTCTAAGCAGTACGTAACAGGTGTAGTCTCTCATTTAATCCTCCTCACAACCCAGGGAGGTAGGTTTGGCTTTAGTCTGTTACTGATGGGGAGGCAGACACCAGGAAGCACCCTGATCCACTTGCCCGAGATCATCCAGTTAGTCAGCAGGGAGCCGGGCAGGATTCACACCCGGGCAGCTTTCAATGACCACTCTTCTCAGCCTCCAGAAAGGGGTCAGAGACAAGCTAACAAAAACATCTGGTTGGGTCGGTTGCTCCACTTGTCACTGTAAATTAGTAAATTGGCATGGTGCACTGCACATTAATCTTATGAGTTGTTTGCATGACTTGATTCTCTAGGGCTTCATCCCCTCCTACTGAACTAAGCAGGCTGAGCTTCCAAACCTGCAAATCCAGCTGTGGATCAATGACTGGAGCTCAGGAGAGTGAGAGAGGCAGAGCTCGGGGAGGTACACAGGGCCTGAATGGTGCGGGCCTTGTAGCGACGGGTTTCAGATGGCTCTCTTGGTGCAGGGATCTGATTGGTTAGGAGGTGACTGCAACAGTCTGGGTGAGAGATGCTGGCCACTTAGACCAGGGTGAGAGCAGTTACAATGGAGATGAAATGGGAGCTTCTAAGTAAAAGGCCTCTGTAGATGCTTGGCCCATATTGGGCGCCCAGTGTGGGGTGGCTGCTGTTAATAATGAGGGCAGTTCATGACAACCTGCCAAGTCAAGTTTACGGATTAGAAAACGCTGCCTACAGCATGGCACTGAGGAAGATTCCGAACCTCTTCCAGACCTGTGGGAAAGGGTGGGTGTTGGATGAGAGATGTCTGCCCTGAGCTTGGGACAAGTGGCTCGGAGCACTCATGCCAAGGGGAGCCTTAACCATGAAGTTTGGTAAAGACAGGCTTCTCGTACAGATGGCTTTGAGACATTTTTCTCAATACAAAACATTAAAATATCTGAAATATGATATGATGTAGCAGATAGGTAGGCTTAGACTGCAAACGGATTTCTTTAATTAGGAAAAAGCAATGCCTGACAGATGGTGGATTATGGAAATTTACTGAATTGGCCTTGGTTTGGAAATATTCATGGACAAGGCACTGTAAACACGGTGTTTTAAATGCACCTTAGTTGGACTTAGGTCAAATAATTCAGAGATCCATAATGCAGATTAGCATATTAAACATTCAGAAAAGCAAGCACACTAATGAGTCTTGCAAATTGATTTGACTGTGGAAATTTTTCTACGCCTAATACGCCTCATGAACAGCTCATAGAAACATGGTAACATCTGCATTAATGTTGTGTTCTAATAACATGATGCTGTGCTGCAAGCTTTGTGATCCCCTCTTTTTTTTGCTCCTGTCTTTTGTAGACCTCAATCAGTGGGAGAACGAGAGAGGGAAGAGAAGACCAGTACATAGTACCCGTTTGCTTTTAGAAAAACCATTCTCACGTAGTGATCACTGACTATATATACGGGAATTTTGCTCTGAGTCCAATCACCGACTCTGTGACCGACCACATCTAAACCTGGGCTGATGAAGGTCAGTCCCTCGCCTGAGCCCATGTTCTGAAAGTGCTTGAGTTTGGACTATGCCACAGATACACAGGTCCCACCGAAGGGGCCAATCGCAGAGCACTAGGTCTCATAATTATGGTCATTATTTGTCCTCACAAGAGTAAATAGTTATGAACCCAGTACGTATCATGCCAAACCTTGCAGAAATTTTGACTAAAACAGTAAGTCTGAGAAATAAGCAAGATGTCTTTGTTGTTGTTCTGTGCAGAGTCAGCAAGTCAGATCTGCTTTTGTCTGAATTGTGCATGCTGAAGAAAATAGCACCTTTGGGAAAAAACTGGATAATGTTATTGAGGAACTTTGTCCTTTAGTAAATTGGATAAGGCCCTGGCTGGTGTGGCTCAGTAGATTGAGCACCCACCTGCAAACCACAGGGTGGCTGGTTTGATTCCCAGTCAGGGCACATGGCTGGGTTGCAGGCCAGGTCCCCAGTAGGGGGCACGCAAGAGTCAACCACTCATTGATGTTTCCCTTTCTTTCTCCTTCCCTTCCCCTCTGTCTAAAAAAATAAAAGAAAAAAATTAGTTGGATAAGTTTACGTGCATTAGACACATCACATAATCTCCTTGTGTTCTTATTTCCTGGACCAGGTCATCTCTAAAGTCCGTTTCAGTTCAAAAGTGTCTGTGAATCTATTCACTTATAAATGTGGTGCTTGTGCTTGATTTCGCTTTGCGCCATTGGAAATGTGTATAACCTTTCTCATAAAATCAGTCTTAGTCCAGACTGCAAAGGCCCTAAGAAAGCAAAGAATTGCAGTGTCTTGCAAGAATATCCTTTCATTAAAGGAATGCTCTTAAGAGGAAAACAAAAGTTCTATCAACAGGTTCCCCTGTGAAAGAGATGTTCGAAGTCCCCCTCACTGAGTACATGGGTTTAGCCTCCTCCGCAGCAGACTTGATGGACCTGGCGAGACACAGTTCAGCAAGAGGACTGGTGACATGGCAGGTCCCCATATAATCTCTGTGAGCCAATCCTTATATGTGCTTACCAGATGGTGGCCACTGTTCTGAATACTTTAATTATACTAATTCATTTCATTCTGACAGTCACCCTGTGAAGTAGGTGGTGTCATTCTCCTTATTTTACAAATGGGCTAACTGAGACATAAAATCTGCCCACAGTTATGGACCTAGTAAGGGGTGGAGCCAAAGCTGAACCCAAGTTGTCTGGATCCAGAAGCCCTGCTCCCATCCCCTCTGCTGCTATCCTGCTACCTCAGGACTTCATCTAAGCCACCGATGAAAGCTGAAATGGACCAGTCCTCCAGCATTTATGGGGAGCCCACTATGCTCAGTGCTGTTGGGGACCGAGGGGGTGAAATGCTGGTCCTCACTGAGCGCTTGCTCAGCGGACAGGTAAGAACTCACTCCAGGAAGAATGAAATGAGCACTGGAACAGAGGTTCTAGGGAAAGAGGAAGGCAGGATTTAAGCTGGCCTCTGAGAATAGGGTTTGGATAGATAGAGTTTTGGGGGGGAACATCTCAGGTTCAAGCAGCAGCATGCATTTTAGGGTGAGCAAAGGAGGTGCATCTGCCCAGACTGGGAGACCTACAGTGGGGAGATGATGTGTGGCTCTTAGAATGTCCTGAATGCTATGCCAAGGAGCCAAAATGCAATTCTATGGTCAGAAAGGAGCAATTTGGCTTTTCTTTGGGGGCACAATTCTGGAGAGAGCATGGTGGGGTGCAGTCTAAGCAGGAGGGCTGAGAAATGAAACCAGGGCAGTTTCAGAGGCAAATGGAAAAAGGGATGGTGTGGTGGATGTTGCAATACGGTGCCCAGCCCCTCTTCAAGAATAAAGGTCTCACTATCCAAGTGACTGGGAATGCTGCCAACAGAGCTCTCCAGCCCCTTTACCCAAACTCATGTCCTCTTTATCAGAGATCGTGTGCTCTTCCTGGGGACATTGGCATCCAATGACTGATTTTTGTGTGTGTCTTGGGTGGGGGGAGGTTTAAAGACCCATGCCTCTCACCATAGTTCAGGACAGCTCAACAGAATCATCAGATTCCAAACTCCCTGCATTGCCGTGAACTTCTCTCTGCCCAAGCCTGCTCCTTCCCTTCTCCTCAACAGGCTGTTATCCCAAGACGACTCCCTAATAAACCTCCTCCATGCTGATCTGTCTTAGAATCTGCATCCTGGGACCTGCATCTATTTCCAATGGCTGTGTGGTGCACTGTACAAACAGTACCCGCCGCTGGGCATCAATACAGGATGCAGCATGTAGAGGAGACATACAGGTCGAAGATACCCAACCAAGAGAGCTAGGAAGATGATGGTCTGAGCCAGCATGACTTGTACCTGGACGACTGTAATAGGCCCCTTGGTGGCCTCCCTGGCTGTCTTCTTGGCCTCTGTAAGCTACTGGTCACACATAGGCTACAGGCATCACATACAGAAGGAGATCAAACATCTTCATCATCCTACAATGCTCCCCCATCCAGCCCCAGACACCTGTCCTTGCTCCCCTTGCTCCCGCCGCTCTGGTCTCCTTGAAGCTCTGGAACATGTCAGCCATGTACCTGTGGGTCTCCAGGTGTCCCCACGGCTCCATCTCTCATTTTGTGGAGGCCCATCTGCTCAAAATCTTCTCAGGGAGGCCTCTCCAGCTACCCCATTTAGAATAGCACCCCCTCTCATTCTCTGCCCCTTACGCCTTTTGTTCTTTCCCAAAGCGCTTGTTTCAAGTTGACACTGACATTGTATTGTTTGCTCATTTGTTGACGTGTTTCTTGTCTGCTCCTCTCTCTAGAATAAGAGCTCTGTGATGCTAAGTTCAGAGACATAATTTGTGCATACGTTAACGGAAATTGGGGACATAGGAGGAGTGTATTTTCAGCAGAAAATAGAAAATTCATTTTGAAAATGATGATTCTGAACAGCCAGTTCAGGTGTCCAGGTAAAGACAGAGCTCTCTGCAAAGTGCAGGGGAGAACGAGCTGGAACCACAGTTGCCAAATTGCTCTGGGGAACGTGAGTCTCATGAGCGGCTCTTTGGGAAAGAAAAGAATAGCATGGCCCCATTTAGCTAATTTTGCCATGCATAATATGCTCCCGTGTATAATGCACACTCAACGTTTTTGGCCCAAACTTTCAGGGGAAAATAAAAATCTTTTGTTTTAATTTTTAATTCAATTTTTAATGTATTTATATTTAGAAACAAAACCAATGATCATATTCCAGGGTATTATTTTGCATATGGAGATCGTTATTGCTTTCTAGAGTAACAATTTTAATGCACAAGCATAAGTAAAAGAATTAAAAACATTTATATAGATGTGGAATTAGTACTACCCATATTTGATGTGCATCCTTATTTTTCCTTCAAAAATTTGGGCAAAAAAAAAATACACATCATACACAGCAAAATATGGTATCAATGGAATAGAACCCAGTTCAAATAGGTTTAATAAAGGAAAAGTAAGTAAATAAGCAAAAGAAAAGAGAACGGCAGACGTAGAGATGAGAGCAAGCGAGACCGGCAGAGGAAGGCAGACAGAGAGACAACAAAGGCCCGCAGAGGGAGAGGAGGGGCTGAAAGCCCAGAGGTCAGGCTGGGCTGGGCCTGGGGGCTCTGTCAGTGACACCAGACAGAACGTGGTCTTTCTGTGCTTCTCAGCTTTGCTCTTCTCCAAGGCAACTGCTTTCTTAGCCAGGCTCTTTCAAAACGGATCCTACAGCAAGGAGATCACCTGGATTATCTCCAGTTCCTTCCTCTTCGCAAATCCAGTTTAAGGCATGACTCTTCCACAATAGCTCCAAAAATATGCAAGGAATGGAGCCTGACCTCTGGAAGAGGACACTTGTGTCCGGGACACATCACATGCTGAGCTGAGCTCCTGGGAGCTGACTCTGTCTTTTCCCAACTCCGTGGGCCATGGCTTCACCTTGGAAATTTGACATTGGCTATGGTGGCAGTATTTACACCATGGAAATAGGCAAATGCTGTAAATTGAAGCTATTTTTCCATGGGGAATTGGTTGTTAAACACTAACCACCACATCACTAGTCACATAACCACTTCTAAAGTCAGGGAATGGGGACAAACCCACCAGAACTCCAGGACGAAGAAAGGGGGAGGGGTGGGTCCCCAAGGGGCAATCAGGATATTGTTACTGAAAGTATGAACATTGGGCAGTGTCCTCTACCCCACATCACATCACGTCATGTTATAGTTGGAGACCCACAATGAGCTCACAGCTCTAAAATGGCCTATCACCTAAAAGCTGTGTGGGTTTATTTATCTCAGTGTCACCCACTGTCTCTGATTAGGGGGCCCCTTTCTTCATCAAACTGGTTAACTTCCCAATGTCTTTGGAAACTAGTGGACCAGAGTACAGACACACAAGATCAAGGAACTAAGAAGGAAAATATTATTAATATGTAGATCTGTTGCTGTGTTGGTGGCTGGGAAAAAATGATTCTTTTGTGTTCCCCTCTCCCTCGAATAGCAATTTAAAAATATCTAAAATGAAGAAAGTGTTGATTTTGAACCAACGGATATGTGTGCATATTTTTAATTTGATTTTTAGCCACTAGATACGTCTTAAAATCAAAGAAACAGTACGTGTCCTGTATCATTTAGGTTGAATATCATATGTTAATTTCTAATACTTTCATGAGTTGTGATGAACTTCGGGTCTTTGACAAAACAAATGTTAAGATTTTAAACATTTAGGTCTACAACTTCATCTAGTGCTGTGACAGGAATGGGGACAGAGGGAGAAGGAAAAGAAAAAAGGAAAAGCAGAGCAAAGAACAATAAAAAACTATTTAATTAATTTTAAAGCAGGTTCTTGGTTCTGTTTTCTTGTTTTTGGCAACTCAGGCTAATAAAGTATATTCTTGACCATGTTTTAAAAGGGTCTTAAAATGTGAACTTCATGAAGATAAAGTCTCTGTTTTGCTCACTGGTATATAGTAAGTGCTCAGTAATATGAATTTAAAAATCTGATAATGATGACACAGGTACACTTTTTCCTCCTTCCGTGTCCTCGTAAACCAGTGCTGGGAACTGACCTTTTGCTCCGCAGGCCCGACCACAAACCCGGACAATCTGTGTAGCCATCTGAGAGGTGCTGGGCCTATTCCTGGCCTCTGCCCTCCCTTCGGCCCTGCGTTGCAGTATTAGTTAGGGTGGCATTTCTGCCACGTGCAGGAATGGAACCCTCTCCAATCTTCACGGATATCTGTTATACTAAAAACTACATGGCATGCAAAGTTATTCTTTGTTCTCTAATAGAAATTTTCATCTACAGACAAATGCATTGAACATGCAGGGCTCAAGCACTGAGTGGAATTAAGTGTGGCCACTGAAGACCTTGTAAGGCACATGCCGAAAGAACACGCTCTGTGAATGCAGTGTCAGTATCTGGGGGTGCCCCTGCCTGTTGGGGGCTTTAAATATAAAGACACTTCCGTGCTGAAGGAAGCGCTCACCGCACAGAGGAAAGTGATAGTGTTAAAACATGATTATGGGCTCTCAGTGCGGAGGAGAGAAGCTTGGGGACAGTGGGCTGGAGCCAGGCTCCACAGGGACACTGTGCTATACACTATGGCAGAACTCAAAGGACACCCACGAGAACAGCACGTCGTCTGCCTCAGTGAGTGAGGTGATCTGAAACAGGATGTGCAAGAGAAAGAGTTCAATTTAAGCCAACAGAGGCAAAGCTGAGGAACCGATCGGACTCAGGAAAGATGGAAGAGCAAGCCCTCAGGTTGGGAAGAGCTGTGCATGGCTCTTGGTCAAAACCCATCGTCACAGCTTCCCCTACAGGGGCAGCAAGTTGTGGGCAAGATCCTAGCAAACTCCTGAAATGAGAAGTAGCGAAAGGTTTCATGGCTGTCCCTAACAGGGGGACGCAGAGTCCAGCCTCAGGAGTGTGGGTTTGGGCACCGGAAGGCGGTGGTTTGAATCACACTGCTGCCAATATCTGCATGGCCTCCTTTGTAAAGGGGAATGGCAAGCCTCCCTCCGACTCACAGTTGCTGAGAGAGCAGAATGCGTTAGTGCAGAGTACCAGGGGTGCTGTGAGTATTCAGCAACAGGTCATGGCTGCTACCTACCAACAGAGTATTCTGAACCCTACTTCTAGCCACTGTCTTCCAAATCATCATCAGAACTTAGGAATTAGACTGCTATGTTTGATCTTTGTTATTTTACTTCTTTGAGCTGTGGTCTGTTCATGTCTAGAGGCGGACTAATACCTATAACACAAAACAGATGCCCGGCACTGAAACTCTGTGTGTTAATAGCCAGTGAGTACTGGTCTCCCAACCAGAGGCTCACATGTGCAACTATCTTTCCCAGAGTCAAGAAAAAAAAATCTGGCAGATTCAGATTCATTGGTATAGCCCTGGGTAGGCCTGCCTAGGCAGCGCCATGAGTCTCAGAACACTCCAGTCTGAATGAGGCGATGCCCTAAGTCAGGTGGCGGTCAGCTTTCTGTGGGCAGTTTGAGCATACGACTCTGTAACTACACAAAATAGCCCCATACCTAAGAGTTCTTGGGCTTGTCTCAGAAAGACTCCCAGAGCTGCAGGCTTTCTGTGGGAGAGTGGCATCCTCTGTTCCCTTCAGTTGCAGCAGGGAAGAGAAATGTCCCTGCCGACCAGAGCCGCCACAGTGACAGCCACTCGTTCTCCAACAGGAGACTCAGGCAGTGGACCAGATTAGGTACCTGAAGGAGACCCTAGGGACATGACTGGTTTTGAAATGATTTCCCTGACATTATCTTCAGCTACCCACTGTTCGAGACCTTGAACGGAGCCTGTTGGCAAGCGTGTAACCATTGAAAATTCTTCACGGTCAGAGACTGGAAACAGAAACGTTGTCTCTTCTGGTTTTAGATTGTTGGGTGTTGTTCAGACCATTGAAGATTGTGGGTTCAGTGCATTCGTTAGAATAATATATTCAAGGATTTAAGAGATTTGGGTCCAGTTTTGAACCTCTCCACCACCTCTGTCTTGACCTCAGCTCAATTCCTTAATCTTCTGGTTTCTTCCTCCACCTGCTCAAAGATGCCTCTGGCCACACACTGAGTGCCGTAGCTGGAGGAATAAATTAAATAATGGGCTTTATATCATCACTGAGAATGGAGTAAATTGCTCTTCTGTGGGATCCATTAGCTTGACGGAGAATATTAGCCCAGGATTCTGGGTCTATGATGGACTAGAAGGAGCAGGGTAGCATCAGTTCTAATGTCTTGCTTTGCCCCTAAATGACTCGACCACAGATAAAGTGTACAGGGAAGAAGGGACAAAGCAAGGACAGAAGAGAGGGCTTGAGGAGTCTAAAGAAGAGAGAAAAGTTGAAGGGATGGAGGACCCTAGGGAAAAGGGAGGCCTGAGTGCAGACACGCAGAAAAGAGGAGATGGGAGTGGTAGGGGGGAAAACGGGAGGGCCACTGAGTGAGAGGCAGAGCAGGGTTTGAAACGAAGATTCTAATCACACAGCCGGTCACTGGGGTCCCATGGGAGGTATGGAGAAGGGGGCAGAGCTGAGGGGCAGGCAGGTTTGTTCCAGAAAGAGAGGGTTTGCTACTGTCTCCGGTCCTTTCGGAAGCTCTCTCCACATTCCTGGCTCCCCTCCTCAACCCTCGGCTGCTGGCTCTGTGAGTTAGCTTTAACCCTGTGAGACGTTTTACCTCTCAAAAGTGTAAGAAACTTAGCAAGATCCTTTAGGAGAGCGGTCTTAAAGGCCCAGGGAGATAACTGGTGGTCTGTTGGGGAAGGGCCATTACTCAGTGCTCCTAGTCAATCAGTGGAACAATCAGTGTTGGTTCATAGGACAGGAGACAAAAGGCAAGCGAGAAAAGAAATAAAAGAGAACAATATGATTTTATGGGCATCTTAGTGATACCTGTTTACTCCTCAGTCCTCTAAACTTTACCTACTAAGGATAACAGGAATGTATAATCAATCTCCTCACGACCTCACCTAGCCCCAAAGCAGGCTCTTCTATTTGCGTTGATCGATTTAGGAGTGGTCATGGAAAATTGTAGCAATAATGGCCGCAGCTAACATTTATTGCTTACTTTGTATCAGGCTCATCCACCAGGCATTCTTCCAAAAGAGATTTGAGGTGATTTACAATAAAAGACAAGTTATAAGAGGAAGGGAAAAACTATACATACATACCTTGGCTGAGAAAAACTATGGCAAATTTAACACTTACAACAGTAAGTGGTTTTGGAGAAATGAACTCTTTTTTCTCTCCACCATCCTATGAAATAGCTACTTTTAGTGACCGCGCTTTACGGAGGAGGGAACTGGGAAAACTAAGATTTGACATTATGTCCTTGGCTTGCCTTCAAAGGCCAGTAAGAAAGGAAGAAAGGGAAGGAAGGAAGGAAGGAAGGAAGGAAGGAAGGAAGGAAGGAAGGAAGGAAGGAAGGAAGTAAGGAAGAAGAGAAGAGAAGAAAAGAAAACAAAAGAAAAGAAAAGAAAAGAAAAGAAAAAAGAAAAAAGAGAACTTGTAGGAGCCTGGCTACTTATTTTCAACAATAGCAACTTCTCAGCTGTTCACCAGAAAAAAATACGTATTCTGCCTGCCACCAAAAGATGGCCAAACCGAGGCTGTGAAGTGTCTCTCCTCAGCCTGGAGCTCTGAACACCCCTCCTACACAGACTCCCATGACAAAGTCCTCTCAGAGCTTAGGCCAGGAAAGACTTGCTCCTAAAGCAACTTTGTGATTCCTTGCCCTTGGTAATGAGACTTCTGAAAGTCTTCATTTTCCCTATTTCACTTGGCTATGAGGAAGGTTGGTGCTCCAATGCTCTTGTTAGTCTCCGCAAGAATTTTTACTTCATATTTTTTTAATATTTGTATTTCATGGCAAACCACCTAAGTCTCTTGGGAAGGAAGCACAGTATAAATAAACAAAAGACAAACAAAATACAATTCTGTTGGGACCCTGCTAGGGACCTAATACTTTACCAAAATAGTTTACATAACACCCTGAAAACTCTTTATCCCAAGAAGTGTATTCTAAACAGAATCCTGGGCAGACACTATCGTTCATGGTGTTTATCACATTTTTTATGCCTCTCAAATAGCATTCCAAACCACTTTGGGTAAAGAATATAACATCTAGAGAAAATTAGCTGATTGTTCTCATATGTCCTCTTGTTACAGGGATCTAATTAACATTTTGAATCTTGTCCAAAGCTGTGCTCTAAAATAACCCAATTTAAATCTACATTTATCAGTCAGGCTTAAAATGAAGAATAGTTCCACTCATTCCAACCATTCACTGGTTAATGAGTATGCTTAATTTGTAGATTTTTATTTGGTTCCAAAATTTCTTCCAGGAACAAAGCCATATCGTGTCCCACTGATTGATAAGCACTCTGCTCTGTTCTACCACCCACCTTGGGAAGCCTGTGAAGAGCCAAGATGTAATTTAATAACAAAACCCCATCACCTCATGTTTGCTATTTTTGTGAGTGATCAATCCTTTCAAGGAACAAAGCCTTTCATTTCTAGAGCTTTCCTTACAGGTATGATTTCCTCTGCCGCAGCCTACTTGATTTTAGTAATTTAGCAATTTGACTATAACGACTCCATTTTATTTCTTCATTCTATTCCTCACAAGTGTTTTTTTTTACTTCATCAAATGTATTGGGGTGATCTTGGTTAATAAAATGATATAGGGTTCAGTAGAATTCTGTGATACATCATCTGTACATTGCATCGTGTGTTCCCCATCCAAAGTCAAATTTTCTGTTCACCATGTACTTGACCTTTTTTACTTTTCACTGCCTCCTCTCCACCCTCCTTTCCCTCTGGCCACAAACAAACAAGGCGAATAAATAAAAACTCATACAGATAACAGAAGCGTTTAGTTCTGGTGTTCAAATGTGCAGCTGGATAGAGCTGGTCATCGGGGCACTGGCAGGGACTGTGTGTTGCTGTGAAACACTTTCGTCCAGGGAGCGAGCTTGGTAATCAATGTACTGGCAGGTGTTTTTGTTGCCCATTTTAGTTACATTATCAACAGGGAAAAGTTATTTCAGAAAAGAAGCTTCATTTTGCCAATTTAGAAATTGCTTTGGAATTTCATCCAAAGTTCTCAAAAAAACCCAACACATCGGCCTTGGTGCTGGTGCATCACATAAATTGCAAATAAAACAAACAAGCTGGCCTCTTATTGAAGGTGTGGTTGCAGAGCCCCGTGACTCTGCGTGCCAGGGACTTTATCTGGCACATTTCTGAACTTTGCAAAATTAATTGTGCTGAAGAGAACATCATCAAACGCGTCCGGCATACAGAGTAAACATCTTCAAACCATGATTCTGCGCCATCAAACGCTCTCCAGCTAATTTCATTTGGTGCATTACTCTGGAAGAAAATCGAGGCCAAGTGAAACTGCGGAAATGGGAACAATGCAGGGAGGAAAAATCTCACCCCATTAAGGGAACCGTTTCTTCTCCGCACAAATAAGCCCACCACGCCTTGAAGGCAAGACTAGATGGCTCCAGGATATTCTTAGAACGCCCCGCGGGCCCTGTTGTGCTGAGCGAGCCGTGCACCGGGGAGGAAGGTGGCCTGAGCCGCAGCGCCCCAGCCCGAGGAGCATTTTAGGTATATGCAAGAGACCCTCTTCCCGCCCCACTCCGAGGCGCAGAAGCTGGTTTTCGTGTGTATTTACGGAGGAAGCTAAAACAAGGCCCCACGTTTTCCTCCGAGCTATGCACTGTTTGCAAAGCGCATTAACGGCGTTTGGGCAGGCGCTCTCCTTCCCGCGGGGCCTCCGCGCGCCAGGCCGGCCTTGCGTGAGGACTTGCACCGGCTCGCCGCTCTGCTCTCTCTGGCTCTCCCCTGACCTTCCGAGATTGGCCTCGGGATTGGCCTCGCCGCGGAAGCACCATTCCTGGCGCTCGGGCCCCGGGCGCGCGGCCGCTCTCCTCCGACTCTCAGAGGAGGCCTAGCGGGCGAGCGCAGGGCGAGCGCGGCCGGGCCCAGCGGTGGGGAGGGGGGTCGGCAGCGGGGACGGCAGCGGGGACGCGCGGGCAGCTTCCGGCGGGGGCGCGCGGGGCGCGGGGCGCGGGGCGCGGGCGGCGGGGCGGGGCGGGGCTGGGGGCGGGGCCGGGGCCGCAGCGCCCCCAGCCGAGTGGCGTGCAGGCACCGCCCCCGCGCGCCGCAGTCCGGGCTGGAGCGTCTTCTCCGTGGCCGTGGCCGTGACCGTTGCTTCCGCGCGGCTCTGGCGGCGGCGGCGGCTCCCGGGGCTCGCAGAGGGCAGCGGGCAGCCCCTGGCCCGTGGCCGCCTCCAGCAGTCAGCGCGGGGACAGGGGGGCGAGGAGACGGCGGCGGGTAGTGCCCGGCCCTCCTCGCCTCCAGCCCCGGGCTGCTGCGGACTCCGGGCAGTCTCCGGGCGGCGGCCAAGGCAGCGGAGCGGCCGGCGGGGGATGGCGAGATAGCGGCGCGAGAGCGGCCCGTGAGTGCCCGGGGCGGGTGGGCGCGGCGCGGGCAGTGGGAGCCGCGGAGCCCGGAGCCCGGTCCCGTGGGCGCGTCGCCGCGAGCGCCTGGCGGCCCGGGCAGGGTTGGGGGCAGCGCTCCGGCCGGCTCTGGTCTCAGGTCTCCGAGAGCATCCGAAATGAGTGACCTGAGTGGGGGGAGGGGAAAGCGCTCGGAGTCGCGCCGCTCTGTGCGCGCCCTTGGGCCACTCTCAGGTCCCGGAGGGCGCCGACTCCGCGGCTGCGAACTTCTGCCCCTACGTAGGGCTTCAAGTTCTGAGAGCAGAGGCTACCGGGGGGATGGGAAGGAGATTTAATTTTTATTTTGTCTGTATTTTTATATGCTTATATCCCAAGGCGCTATATTGGTTAAATCCAAAGTTAAAGGGTTAGCAATTACACGTAGGCTTCATGACAAATGCCACTTCTGATGTATTGTCTAACAGGGCAGGCTGGAATCCTGAGTTCTGACCGACAGAAAATGGCATGTCAGGGTTGTGGATTTACATGTAGGCTTGAATAACGCGATTCTTTCTGTTCCTCATCTTTTGCTAGCAAAAATATATGAAGTCTTTTATTATAGTTGGGTGTCTTTGTGTTTCTTTTTATATGTGTGTTTAATGCAGTCAACTATTGATACAACGTGAGTGGCATTTGTGTGGAAATTATTTTTTTTGCATTTCTTTTTATGTGTTTTTTTTAAGATTACATTCAACAGAAAAGTTTGCTTAAAGCTTTCCTTCCTATTTGTTCATTTTCATTTTCAGATTTACTTTTAAACAATTGCTTGAAGTGAAATTAATGTGACTTAATAGTATCAACCAGTCAGGGATATGAAAATGATCCCTAACCTGCATTTAAAGCAACCTCCCCTCCCCCACAAATGACAACGTTTTAAAAGCGTTTGTTTTAGCGCAAACGATGCTTGCCCCTCCCCTTAACTGATCATTTTCCTGCAGATCTGAACTCATATTTCGCTAATATCAGAGGGTTCCTTGTCTGAGCCTGGCAGAGGAAAGGAAACCTAAGTATAGGGTGTTTTTATGGTAAAAACAGGAGACTGTCCCCTTCCTTGTTTCTTACTCCGACTTTCTGTTTTGTGGCCAGGTGGAACCTGGGCTGCTCTGTAGGCTTCATTAGGCAGGTACACGCTCAACTGAAGGATGAGGTATGTTTTTTAGGTGAGCTGCGCAGCTCTTTCTCCCCCAGGAATTGAATGGAGGCTGGCTGGCTTTGCAATAGGTTAGATCACAACAAGCACGCCTCCCTCCTGAGCGGACTCTTCTGGGAATTAAGGATCAGGAACCGTGCAGTCGAAGGGAACAAACTTTTGTGGTTTTCGAATGCTTTTGCTTTTTGATGGTCATCCCTGAATAGTAAGTGGGCAATAATAGGAAATATTCCAGTATTTTAAGTTATCCTGTTAATTTGTGGGACAGGCAGTCTGTGCGCACTGTGGAAGATGCAATAGATACAGAAAGGTGTAGAATGGAAAGCGTACGCACCTCTCCCCGATGCCCCACTGCACCCTGCTCTCCTCAGCAACCAGGGTTACTAGCTCCTTGCTTGTGTCTTTCCAGTTGTAGCCCAGGTCAGTATAAACATTCCGTATGTGTTCTTTTTATTTGTCTTTCCGCAAGTAAGGACACATTGTGTGCTCTGTTCTGCACCAGCTCCCGCCCTCCCCTTAGAGCACGAAGTCTTGGCAGTCTCTCTATCAGCACCTAAGAGAGCTGCCTCATTCCCTAACAGCCGCTGAGCACTCCATTAAAGGGAAGCCATCACTGATTTAACCTCTTCTTTATTGAGATACGGGCAGGTTGTTTGTAATATTTTGCTATAAAATTGTAAAACATTAGTTTTTGAGGTTTCTAAGTGGATTTCAATTATTGGCGTAGGCCCACAGAAGTAATTTACCTCTTTGCAGCACAACCCAGGAAATAAGTGCCTCCTCGCTCCAGTGAACACCTTTTGTTTTCAGGGAATTTCCGAGGGACCCGTCAGGGTCGTTGGTGTCTTTGTGATGAAGTGGTGATGACCAGGAACTAAAGTCATGCTCCTGGACTAGCACCTTAGTTCCTTGTTTTAACACGAGGAATGAAAGGCCAGACGTACATTTTTTTACGAATAATCTGTAAGCAAGATTCTTAAGAGTTTAAATAATTTTTGAACACGGAGAAAAGACGTATACCTTTGATCAAGTCGAACCTGTCAGCAGTTTGTTTTTTATGAAACGTGTTTGCCACTAGGCACTACAGTCCCTCCCTTCTGCACATTTCCACCAGTATCTCAAATTTTAAGGTTGCTGTGATATGGTTATAGGTTGCACAGTGTGGGAGGAGGTTATTAATAAGTCTTAAAGGGGAACATGCTTCTGGAAAATATTTAGCTCTTTCATTTTAAGTTAAAAATGGAATTCTCAGAGCACTTTCAGAAGAGAATACATTGTGTAGTGCTAAGGCTAGAAATTGAGCCTAATGCATCATAAAATTTGAGTGTTAGTTGGTGTTGAGCTTCCTATTTCCATCATGTTTACTTTTGAGAATGTTTCTAAGACTAGTGCAAGCAATTATGACCTTTTCATTTTAACTGATCAAACAGAATGTTTTCGCATTTAAGGTGTTTTCTTTCTCCTTTATTATTTGGTACCTGTCATCCTGGTACAAAACTGCTAATATTGTTTATACTTGCTCTTCCTAAGTAGGTATTTATTGAGCCTTTGTTATACTATTTCAGGCAACTTTATAGGGACTAAGAATATAGCAGGGCATGACCAGCTGGCCCCAGCATAATGAGTTCACCTCTTAGTGGGGGAGACAGAAAGCAGAGGAGCAATAAAGGAGATAGTATCAAATAGTGATAAGTGCTGGAAAAGTAATAAAATAGGGAGCGGTGCTGCCGGTTGAGACTGAGTGCCTCTAGAAACCTCTCTGGGATGAGACGGAGAGGTTTGAGCAGGGAGTGGAAGGACAGAAAAGCTTGTGTTTTGGAGACTAGAGGGAGAGTGGCTCAGGCTGCAGGAGCCGCAGATGCAAAGGCCCTGGGGTGGGGCTGAGCCTCAGGTGCCCGGAACAGAGGCTGCTCGTGTGGCTGGAGTTTATGATGAAGGGGATGAATGGCGGGCAGGACGGAGAAGGCAGCAGGTGCCGGGATCGTGCCCTGTGCTTTTGTACACGTCAAAGGATAGTCACAGAAGTGGGAAGGAGCCCTTAGGTGGTGGGGTTTCTCCACCTGCTGTTAGCTCCTGAAGGGTCCACTCCCCAGCACCAGGAACAGCCACGGTCACAGTGGGCTGGGAATATTTGTTGAATTAATAAATAGTCAAAGAGTTTAAAAAATAGTCTTGCCCGATTTGGGCCAGAATGCTTAGATTCAGAAGTTTTTTATCTGAGCTTTCCACCTGGGCTCCGGCCCTTGCCATCACCAAATCCATCACACCGTTGCCACAGCCTCTCAAATTATTCCCATTAAGTCACTTGCATTTGATTGCTGTTCTCTGAAATTAAAATATGAAGCCTTAAAACCATACCCATTTTCTAGGATGTTACAGTGATTTCTAAATCAGAACTTTTCCTTGATTTCAGTGGATTAGCCATTTGCTTACATGTAAAAGTTTCAAAGATGCCCCCCCCCCATCCCCTGTTTTGTACTGAACGTTTTCGTTCTTCAGCTGATGACAGGCTGGTGAGTGCATATGTGTCCTTCACGCAGGTACTGTTTTCCGTACCGGAGGAGTGTGTGCATGTTCCGTTTTAGGGAATATCAGGAACGGTGGTATTTCCTCTTCCCACTTCTAATCTGTCATGCTAAATATATGTTCCTTTATGTTCATTGAAAGCTCAGGATATGAATTTTGTGCCAAGCAATTGTTGTAGATGTCGAATAAGGATCTTCTCTCTTTGCCTCGACTGTGACTTCAGGCTCCTGTTCCACATCAGGCGTTTGGGGATCTTGCAGAATGAGGTTTTTTGATTTTTTGATTTCCTATTCTACTTGGCCAGGACCCTGGAAGTTGTTTCCATGTGAGATGATTTTATCCTCTGACCCTCTCTCACAAGCTCTGTGCAAACGCTGAGTCAACAGTGGATTCCCAGACTCTGAACTCTGAAGTCACCTTTGTCACGGTCACTGCAGTGAAGGCTCTTCAGGCAGAGAGCAGACGCCTGCAAGCATCTGTGGTACAGGTGACTGGCTGTGGCAAATGTAGGGACTTAGGTGTTTGAGTCAAGGTACCCTCACTGCTTCCCTTGCGTTTCCTTTGTGAACTGTAGAGGCAAGGATTTGCGCCGCTCTTACATTGTCTGAAATCACGGCACACCTCACCAGCCATTGCTGCTGCTGCTCCTGGGAGCAGAGGTGGCTGTTTTATGGTTTATGTTGCAAGTTGAGGGGGGAACTTCTGGTGGGCACATTCTTCCTGCACTTTTGCACAGAGGTGGTACACTCTTGGCTCTTACCTGTTCACAGAGCGTGCGCAGAGGAAGACTTGGAGTTGTTCTTGTGCCTGCAGGTGAGAACGCATGTGTTATCTACATTAGTAAGTGGCAGTATCCTGAAAGACCACAAGGAGGCGATGTCAGTTCCTGAAATCTTCCTGTGGCTCTTCCCTGGAGGGGGCAGTGGGTACCGAGGCCCCTTGCTCTGCCTTCCTCAGACTGCTGAAGGAAGCAGACTCCTTCCTGGAGACCCTGAGTCCAGAGCGCCATTGAAGTGGTGGTGGCAGGAGAATCTGGTGGAAAGTAACAAGTGGTGGCAGAAGTAGTAATTCCCAGTTCTAATATTAGAAATGCTAATGGAGCAGTGAGTTGTAAACATTCTGTAGACAGAATAGAGTGTCTTTTGAGTCCTGGGTGGAGGGAGCTGCAGAGAAGTAACAACTCACCACCAAGACTTCAGTGCTGTAGCCCCCGAGGGTGCCAGCATGCCACCTGCAAGCCTGGGGCGCCCGTCATTCCTACCCACTGGCCTGGAGACCCACTGCCATACCAGCGAGGTCCTGTTTTACCTTTCATGCCATAGTATTCATAGTGCAGTCCGAAAGTGAAGGAGACAAGGGCAGTTTAGAAATCTTTTCTAAGAAACAGTAACTAAGTCAGGAGCATAAATCTTCATTTGATCAAAACCTTGTCCCATGTTTAGCCCTCCAAGACACGTGGGTCATCAGCATTTTACTGCAGATGTAAACATTAATTTTTTTGAAAGCCTGGTTCTGATTTCATGGAAGAACAATATAGAGCTTGAAATGCAAAGCTTTTATGAGTAATAGGAACTTAAATATTCGGACAAAAACCAGAGGACGTATAGAATTTGAGAACCAGAGGAGACCTCAGGTCATCCAGGCCACTTCTCAAGTTTACTGGTAAAGAAGCCGAGACCCAGAGGCATTTGCATTCAGGCAGTTGTCAATCACTGAAGAGGTCAAAGGACCCCGAGAACTTCGGAGTGCACACTAGCTATAAGGTAGTATTTGTAAAATTTGAAGGAATATACCAGTTCATGAGTTTCTTGTTAAAAAAATACAGCATGTTGCTACTGAAGCTCAAATTATTAAGCCTAATATTAGCCAGAAGGGCAAGTTAAGAATTGATGTTTTATTTCCAAGCCTGGGAATCTTTCAGAGCCTGGTGTCCCTGGATTTTCTAATAGTCATTCCTTTAATTCTGTCCAGTGAAATGTGATGCCTTTAAAGTTTTGTATTTTGTATTTGAAAACATACATACTTCCAAATCCAGCACTTGTTGTCAAGTTGTTTGTTGTTCTTCTAGGTAGGCTTTACTAATAGTTTCACTGTTTTTTCAAACTTAGGGCCATGTAGGGATTTGATTGTTTAAATATAAATCTAGCCAACCAGAGTTTTGGAAATTGTCACTTCCAAATGCTGCTGGTGGGTGTTTCATTTGTTGCAACTTTCCAGGAGGGCAATTTTGTATTACTCATCGAAAGCCTCAGAAATGTGCCATGTCCCTTAGTCAGGCATTCCCACCACTAGGAATTTAAGGAAAAAATAAAGCATGTGTACGGAGGCCAGGCTAGAGGAGTGGTCCTCGCCTACACAGGGCATGTGGACACGGTATTCCTGTAACTCCCCTCCCCAACGTGTCCCCTGGCACACTGATTCTCACCTTGGTGGGAAGTCTGCTCAGTAGAGTGAGCATCTCAAAATCGGGAGGGGGGTGTTCTCTGAGAGTTTGGGGAAAACTCGTCTCTAGAACCTGGTGAGCTCCACAGAAAGTACGTGCGAAAAAACCAGCTCTAACGTACAAAAATGGTTTCTGTGTCTTTGTTGTTTCTGATGTTATGACGATTATGAACTAGAAACAACTTACATGCTTGATGACAGGGAGATTGACTACACAAACCATGGCACGTACGTGTGATGGAAAGCCCTTTCTGCATGACCCGTGAGGTAGTAATGCTGCACTAACTGGAGCATTTACTGATGTGGCTCAGAATCTGTGAACCGAAGAAGCAGATTACAAAACTGTGTGTGTAAGTTGATCTAAGGTCTTTGGTTTTGGAGGGTGAGTGTGAGAGAGAGAGCTGGTGTGTGTGTGTGTGTGTGTGTGTGTGTGTGTGTGTGTGAGAGAGAGAGAGAGAGAGAGAGAGAGAGAGAGAGAAAGAGAGAGAAAGAGAGAATATGCCAGGAAGATTATATACCAAATGTTAGATGAGATTATCTTTGTGTGTTGAAATTACAGATGACTGTTATTCTTTTTATTTTCCTGATTCCCAACCTAGAAAGCATGTTGTATTCTACAGGGAATGAGATCAGATCCCGTTCCCCACTTACCGGTTGTGTGACCTTGGGCACGTTTTGTGTCTGTTTCCTTGTCTAGAAAGTGGGAGTGGTGATGTCCAGCTCGCGGTGCCCACACGTGGCGGCAGGTACAGGTCTGATGTGGTGAGGGAGACCCATAGTCTACAGGGCGGGCAAAGTCAGGTTTACAGTTGTACTATTATTTATTCATTATTGTGTTATTTTCATACAAATGACTGCAAACCTACTTTTGCCCTGCCCTCTGTTCCTGTTAATACAGGATTTCTAAGCAGAATAACTTAGTTTTATAACTTAACATCAAACTGTTGTGAAAAGCATTTCAGGACATTCTGACAAAATATTCCATTGCTTCTGGTCACTGGGAAATATTTTGTTGACTTTTTATTTACTTTAAAACAAATGCTTTCTGTTGCCAAGAAATTTTATTTTGAGTTGAAGGCATTTTTTTTCCCTCTACTGTTGTCTTCAATAGTCCTGTACGATAAGTTTTGAAGGTCAGGGTTGGATCTTCTTTTAGAGAGGGTTAGAACACAGTGTGGTTCATTCATTCAGGAGCTAGCAGGGGCCTTTTGGGGGTTTGTTTGTTGTTGTTGTTTTTTGCCAGGCAGTGGGTGGGCGTCAGACACACAGCAGTGCCTGGGAAGGACATGGCCTGCCCCTTGAATGACATGGGAAGTGTCCAGTGCTGTTCAGGGCCAGGGGGGCACACAAAATAAATACATTGTTAAAACTGACCATCCCAGAGGTCTCCTTTCCTCCCCCGCAATTGTAAGAGAAACTTTGTTGTCACCCTACTTTCCAGTGAACACAAACATTCCTCCTGCTTATTCCACAAATTACAAGAGGAGCAGACTAGGTTATTTCTCCTTGACATTCACCAATGATTTAGTGGTGACTTATATTATACATGTGTGTGAATATCCTAGGCTAATAGTCTTAAAATTGCTGCTATATATCTTCTGGGAGGGACTTGCCTTTTTGAGATTATCTTTTATAAAACTGCTGTGGGGGGTTCCCACTAATAAATTTAGGATGAATGGAAATCGCGGGTATTCTATTTGGGAAATTCTAGCACATAATCTTACTGAGAGAGAGAGCAGTAAGGGATTCGGTTTAAAACACTGTTTCTATCTGACAGTATCTGACATTAGTGTCAGAATTTATTCCTTTTACGGGGACGGGTTTTCTCGGGTTGGCAACAGTCGTAAATATTTCGATACGAAGTAGCCCCTCCATGGCCATGAAAGATGTTTTGGAACTTCCACGACAAGCACAGGCCCCAAGTTCTGCTTCCCTCTCTCGTGCAGCCTGGTAAAAGGAGGTGGTTTCACGGGTCATCTTCTCTCGTTCTTGCACGGTGCGGTGACTTACGTCATGTCATGGGCTGGGGCCACCAGCAAAGTCAGTGTTTTCTTCTTTGTTTTTGTCAACTTTTTTCCTGTCCTCACCATTGCTTTCTGTGGCCCACTTTACTCCCCCTGTCCCCACTGGAACCAGCAGTTAGCTTTCTTTTTTTTTTTTCTTTTTTTTTGGTTGGAAGGTCACTTTTCATAAAGAAATACTCTTTATCCCTCTTTATGAGAAGCACTGAGTACGTGGTGGCAAAGAGAGCGACCAAGCCGTGTCGACGTGCAGACACTGGGCTGTTGGCTGGACAGAGAACTGAGCCAGCTTGGCCTTTCTCCCATGCCAGCTTCAGTAAAATTACGGACACCCCTGTTCTGGAACCTTTCAGCTCACTCACCAGTAGGCAGAGTTGTGATCGCGATGCTCAGTCATCCCACGGCTCTGTTGCTGGGGACAGAAGCTGTAACGCAGGCGCCGCGGGGGTCTGGTGTGGTGCTGCGCCGTCCTGTCCGCCTTTTGTCCTTAGGCTTTCCCCAGGCTCAGTCACAGCCGTTTCACCCACTCCTGAATTCTGCTACAGGACAGACAACGGTGATACGAGATGGTAATGGCAGCTGAAATTCGTCTCAGTTTGGGGGCCTGAGAAGGAAAGACGGCAGGAAGGAGTGATGTCAACTGAGCTTTGCAGGATGAGTTGGTGTGTGTTAAATGGGCGAGGGAGAGTGGAGTGACAAGGGCATTCTGGACAGAGGGAACGGTGTGAGCAGGGACACGGGACGACAGCCGGGCGTGTCGGGTGGGACTCCACACAGGGCCAGTGGGCAGAAGTGGGACAGGGACATCGCACCGAGCTTCCAAGAGACAGTGGGAGCCTCATGTCTGCTGGGCCAGGGACAGCCATGGAAGATTTCAGGTGGTGCGGGAGACCGACGTTCCGGAAAGGTGACTCCGCGTTGTGCCGGGGAGGACTTGGGGGTCCAGAGGCAGGGAGGAGCCCCCAACCAGCTTCAGCCAGGCTGGCCTGGAAGCTCGTCTGTGTTCTTAGTCATAGTGGGGCAGAGCCACACGGCACAGGCCACGGGGCTGACTTCAGGCTCCTCCCTCCCGTTCAGCTGCTGATTGAACTTACTGAAGGAGCGCCGATGTGCGTACAGCTGTCAGTCACAGATCTGTGACGCCTTCCCATTAAGTGGCTAAACGTGCAAGGTGTCTCCCAGGGGGGTGGTATCAGAGAAGGGGAGTGTCCTGGCCAGTGTGCCTCAGTTGGTAGGACCATCGTTTTGTTTTGTTTTTTTCTGTGACAACGCAACCATTTATTTTATAAAAACGCGGCACTTGAGTCAGACGTGTGCACTAGTGGTCGGCCCGGCCAGCTCACCGGGTGGCAGGAGGGCTGACACCTTCACTGAGGCAGGCCCTGGGGCAGGCCTTGCCCCTCAACCATCAGCACGTCTGCAGGCCCAGCTTCTTCATGTCCTTGATCACCACGTTGAAGAGGAGAGTGACAAAGCCCTGGGAGCACACACGGGTCACTTCCCAGCCTTCACCCTAAGCCACCACCTTGGGGTCTGTGTATTCAGGCTGTCGCCCCATGAACCAGCTTGTAAATTTTTGCAGTGTGGATGTAGATTCCGGGACAAACATGGGGACGGTCCTTTTGTGCCTGCCAGGGGAGAAAGGCACGTGCACTGCCCCGTAGCTTCGGACCACGTCATTTCGAACACGTCTGGTCCATACACCCTGAGCACAATCTGCGGCCAAAAGGGTTGGTACTTTTAAAGGTGATGTCAATTTGTCAATGGGGAAGCTCCACACCAGCGCTGCACATTGTGGCTCTCAGATGTGATCTGGGAGATCCCCTCCTCCAGACCCGCCGTGGAGGCCCAGTCATGACCACACACAAAGCAGCACCTGCAGCGGAGATCATGGTGCTCAGGGAACTGGGAGCTGTCCACCTGCCCCTTGACCATGAGTAGAAGGATGCTGGGGCCTGCGGCCGCCATGGTAGTGGACCGTCGTTCTTAACCGAAAGGTTGGGGGTTCACATCCTGGTCATGGCACATGCCGAAGTTGTGGCTTCGGTGCCGGGTCCAGGACCATATGGGAGGCAACTGATGGGTGCTTCTTTCTCTGTTTCTCTCCCCTCCTCTCCCCCTTCTCTCTCCTAAAGCATTGAAAACATGTCCTTGGGTGAGGATTAAAAAAAAAACATACAAGGGAAAAAAGGGGAGCAGGCGAAGGCTGGAGTGGCGGAGTAGCGGAGCTGAAGCTGCTGGTCAGAGGGTGCGCACTCGCAGCCGGTGAATGCACTCGGGGGTCTGACGGACAGCGCAGCGGCTAGTTAGTGACACTGTCTTGAATACTTGAAGTTCGCTAGGGGAGTAGATCTGAAACTTCTCCACCGCACGCAGCAAAGAAGGACCTGTGAAGTGACGGATGTGTTAATTAATTTGATCATGATCATCGTTTCACACTGTACGTGTGTGTCAAATCTCGACGCCATGCGTGCACTTTGAACACGTAAAACTTCATTTGTCACTTACACCTCAGCAAAGCTGGGAAAGTAGGTCGCACCTGCGGAGAGACGGGACGCGAACACTTAGAGTGAGGTCTGCACTGAAGCGAGAATTTATCGTAATTTGGACAGTAATAAAGACAGTGATAGCTTCTGTTTCATATTAATACCTTCATGTTGCGTTATTTCCTTACAAATTTTTCAGACTAAAAATGTGTCCTGTATTTTGAATGTCACTGCAGGGTGGGGTTTTAGACGTGCTTTGTGGTGAAGTGAGGAGACAAAACACACCCTGTTTTCTTTCTTTTTCTGTTTGTCTTCACCCAAGGGCACTTTCTCACAGCTTCAGAGAGAGGGGAAGGGAGAGAGAGAAACATCGATGTGAGAGAGAAGCATTGGCTGGTTGCCTCCCGTGTGTGCCTGGGCCGGGATTGCACACACCCAGACCAGGGATCGAACCCCCAACCTTGCAGTTACAGGACGACGCTCCAACCAACTGAGCCACACCAGCCGGGGCGTGGTCTCTTTTTCTTGTTTTTAAAGATTTGATTTATTTATGTATTTATTTATGTATTTATTTATTTTAGAGAGGGAAGGGAGGGAGAAACAGAGGGAGAGAAGCATCAATGTGTGCTTGCCTCTCGTGTGCCCCCCACTGGGGACCTGACCCAGACACATGCCCTCGACTGAGAATCGAACCGGCGACCCTCTGCTTCACAGGCTGGTGCTCAGTCCACTGAGCCACACCAGCCAGGGCCTCTTTTTCTTATTTTGGCAGTTATGTTACATTATTGGCGCATTTCACCTACCAGTCTTTTGTCTCCTTCAACCTGCATTTGTTCATTTTCTGCGTGTTATCGTTACCATCACCATCATTTGACTTTTGGATGCTGAAATTATCAACGCTAAATTAATCTTATTGGATTCATTTGTTGGATTAATTCATCAGAATCCTCATTATTACATCCAATATAGTTGCTCTTTTGCCCGTTTTTTAATCTATAATTTGATTAATGTGATTCCTGTGTCTTCACCCAGTTCATCAGTCATGGTGTCAGGAGCTCTGTCACATCTGTCCGTGACCTTTTCCAGGCAGACAGCATCCATCAGTCGGTACCCTTTGAGTCAGGGTGATCACGTGGTAAAAGAACCCCCTTCACTCATTTTTTCTTAAGACTTAATTTATTTTTTATAAAGAGGGGAAGGGGAAGGGAGAGAAACATCCATGTGCGAGATTGATCATTTGCCTCTCACATGCCCCCATCCAGGGACCCAGCCCACTGCCCAGACATGTGCTCTGACTGGGAATCGAACCTGCGACCCTTCGGCTTGCCAGATGATGCCCAACCAACTGAGCCACACCGGTCAGGGCACAACCTGCATTTCTTCATCTTGCTCATAAATATTTTTCAGGCATTAGATAAGACCTTGTTCAGACCAAGACACCTGCTGTCTATTTCCGACCCTTGCTTTCCCCACTCAGTGGCTGGTTGAGGAAGGCAATGAGGTGGGGCTGAGGTGCGCTCCTCCAGGGTCCCCTTCCCTGTGCAGTCTGCAATTGTGTCCAGTCAGCAACAAGCTCACACATCACTGCTCTGTGGAATCTGCTTTCTTGACCGAATGTCCCTTTCCTAAATAGTTTTGCCAAATGCCAATTATTTCAAGATCTGTGTGCCACTCTTAGGTAGAAGGTTCAAGAAAATGTAATGTTTCAGGGGTTTTTTTTGTTTGTTTTTTTTAAGAAGCATTTGTATTTTAAGGTTTGGGATTAAATAATACTATAAAGAAAAAGAGGGAAAAAAAGCTATTCAAGTTCTTCTGGAGAAGAGAGCTTCAGATTCAGACCCCAAAGGATGTTAAGAAAGGATTCAGGCACACTTTGGTTAAAAAAAAAAAAGGTGCCTGAAATAAAAGTCTTCCAACCATTTGTATTTTAAGGTGGTTTCAGCAGCAAGACCAGATTTTTCGATGCCAGTACATTTTGAAGCAGGTTGTTGGCTGGCGCCCTGAGAACTGCGTTTGGCCTGCATATGTGTTTTGTTTGGCCTACATAAGGTTTCTGAAAAAAAATTGGGATTAGTTGCCAGCATTTAAAAACAAGGCGATTTTACATTTTAAACAACAGCCACCCGGCTTTGCTGGCCCTTCTGGAAAACCTCGAAGGTCTGTGCTAAGGTGGACTCCTGCTGCTTCAGGGGTGACCCAGCGGTGACCGAGAGCTAGCTGCCCACCAGCCTGCCGGTCCTCTGCGTTCCCCGGGCCCAGCTGCCCGGGCGGGCCCTCCACGTGCGTGTGAGCTCACACCTGCTGCGTTGAGAGCGAGGCCATGAAAAGCAGACTTAGAGTGGGAGAGGCAACAGTGAAGTGCTGGTGCTGGTGCCCCTTGAGCTGCCTGCTGGCCCCTTGTCATGACGTGAGTGGGAGTGTGTGGTGAAGCAGGTGCTGTCCCCCCGAGAACGGGCATCAGCCGGGGCGACAGGGTGTGATCAGCTTTCCTGATTGCTCTCTCCCTCTCCTAGTTCGCTGAGATGGCAGACACAGGGTCGCCTCTAAGAGTCATGCAGCTGTAACATTTTTATGACATTTGACACAGGGAAGTAGGCCCTGGGTCAGAGTTGTGTCATCGTCAAGCTCATAGAGGATTTGTCCTGGGAGACATTTGTCCCAAGTCACATACCTGCCACTTAGTCATTGGTGAAATGGGGACTGGAGCCCGGGGCTCCAACTGTGGTCCGGCGTCCACATTTTCCAGCCTAGTGCCGTGGTCTCAGGATGCGATTGGTAGTCAGGCCTGGGTTCCCATCCAAGCTCTGTCCCAGACTTGCTGAGTGACTTCAGGCAAGTGTCAAACACCTCTCTGTGCCTCATTTTCCTTGTTATAAAATGGGGAGAATAATGCTACTGACTGTATTTTGTTATGGGATTAAATTCAATATTGGATTTAAACAACGTAAAACAGTGCTCGCTCATCGTAAACATAAACGGTGCATAATATCTGAAAAATAATATTTATGAGCTGTATGTTACCACGGTTGACTTAGCTAAAACCAGCGTGTCAACTACACAAAACTATTACATAATTCACATTTCCCCCTCTTAGAATGTAGAAAGAGCTTAAGGATAGTTTTACTTCACGTGTTTGAAAAAAGTCTCTAGCAATTTGAGTTGAATAATGTCTTTTGATTCATGAGTTTTTCAGTAGCAAACCAGGGCATTGAAAAGCGTGCCATTCAGCTTTCTGTCCCGAATGTAAAGAAACAACTGGGCACTGTCAAAGTATGTCAAGTCCTCACCAAAGACTCCACGGGGGTGGATCTGTGCAGTTCACTAAGTAAATGCTGACGATCTAGCACATGTAAAGCCCCCTTAGATGCAAGATAAGTCTCTGCTCTAGGGGAACCATAACCGCTGGGGAAAGTTAGGGGTGGTGGCAGGACGGGAAAGCATGACCTCTGGAATTCCCACTGTACAATGAGAAATGTCCAAGTGGAAGTCAAGGAAGTACAGCAGGAGCATGAAGAGAGCACAGGGACCTGGAGGTGACAATGGGTACCTGCAGGTGAAGGCTGGGACCTGGAGGTGACGGCCTGGGAGAGAGCCAAGTGCAGAGATGCCCCTGAAGGGAGGCAGACTGTGGAGTCCCAAGTTTAAGTTGGGGTGTGTCCCACCCACAGTCTTAGCACTTAGGGGGAGAGCCTCTGGGCGTTTGACCTGGAGCTGGAACGGATGAGGAAGGTTAGAGATGGAGATGCGATTTACGGCCCCGTGAGTCACTGTGGAAGACAGGTCATCCGTGCCCTTGGTGGACGGAGGCCATGAGTCAGATGAAGGCGTGGTTGAGAGATTACCTGTGCAGATGCGGATGAGGGCCTGAGCAGAGCCCTGGACACAGAGGTGGAGGCCAGGGGAAGAGCCAAGGCCTGTGTTGCTGGTAAAGCAGGTGAGAAGGTGGAAGGGGTGAGGAGGGAGAGGAATCGGGGTGACTCCTGTTTGGGGACAGATGCCGTGAAGGGGCCGGGGCGCACTAGAGCCAGTGTGGAAGGGAAAGTGAGCTTAGTTTTGCACATGTGGAGTTTTTGGGGAATCTCTGAAGTATGTAAGTGGGTATGTCGTATCAAACATTTTGTCATTCCCGGAGGACCTCATTGGGATGAACTTGGGTAGAAAGGCAGGGCGTTGTCCAGCAGACGGCCAGTCTGTGGCTGGGAGGAGGCCAGGCCAGGACCTGCCGATTTAGAAGTCACCAGTTAGGGGTGGTGGTGAGTAGGCAGTGCTGTCAGTGAGGGAATGTGGGGTGACAAGGCCGTGGGCTAGGGAGCCCCACCAAGGGACCTGACAGAATGGTATCCTGACGGCCTCTCAGGTCAGGAGGGGAGGCATGGGTCATTTCATGGACAATGTTGGGACGAGTCGTAACCGTTTGAGGGGGAGAGGAAGGATGAATCCCTGACTCGTACTCTTCGCCAAAATTAATTTCACGGAGATTAAAGCTTAAAATGTCAAAGCCTTAAGTGTACTTGAAGACAATATAGGTGACAATTCATACAGTCTTGGGATGAGAGAGAAACTTTGGTCAGAAACCACAAAGGACAAAATTGAGAAATTGACCCTAATGAAAGTCAAGTGTAAACCTCCATGGGAAATACACTTGGCAGTGTATGTAACAGAGTCCATGTGAACCTTAGGGCGTTTCTTTCTCACCAAGCAGTGAGGAAAACATTAATACCTAATTAGAAAAAAACTGGAGAAAAGGTAGAATAAGCAGTTTATAAATACAGCATTGCAAATTACCAGTGAACGTATGAAAGGGCATTTTGCCTACACAGTCAAGGACATGCTGTAGGCCTGACAGTCTGAGAGATTAACATTAAAAGAAATAAAGATATTCCTTGGTCTTGGTGAGAGTGTGGGGAAGCAGACACCGGGAAATGTGGCTGTTCCTGGCTCTTCCTGAAGGTCAGCTTTTGTCATGCTGTCTGCGTTTAAAAAGTCTTCGGTTAATTTTGAACTCGAAGGAATGCTCTTTAGGTGGTTTCTTCACTGTGACGACGGACTGTTTCACCGTTGTGTTGGAGGCAGGAACAGGCAGGTCCACGTGTCTGAGGGACATTTGTGAACATTTGTGGACACTGTTGTGTTCTGGTTGCTCTTAGGGCCTGGTGGAGGTGACAGATGAGTACACATGTCACTCTTCACTGTGAGAAAGCTTCCCGTGGACCCTGAGGGACTGAGGGACGGGAAGGACTGGAGTGGGGGGGGATCGGGAGGGCAGCTGCAGCGGCTGTCCCCCCTGCAGTGTGTTAACGTGTGTGTGTGTGTGGTGGAGGGGACAGCTGGGGGCCACGTGAAGGGCTCCATGTGCCAGGCTGACCAGGAGCCTACCGTGTGGTGCAGCAGGAGCCTTGGGCGTTCTGCCAGCCCTGTAGCCATGCGCGCGCTTCTGTTTGGATGCCTGAGGCTGATCGTGGACAGGCTCTCGAATTACCAGGGAAGTCTCCACTGGAGTGAAGATGACGGAACTCACGTAAGGGCCCCAAGAGACAAAAGGTCTGCGTGGCAGGGCGTGAACAACTCCCAGGAAATGCAGGAAAGTGTAGAAATGACAAGAGTCTGTTTGAATTGCAGACCAATAAATAACTGTGGGTCTTTGGGGGAAACTACACCGCAGAATCCACAAAGACAGACTCTTATCACATGGCATGAGTTCAGTGTCGGTGTTCTGCCCTCCTCGCACACGCGGCGTGCGCACTGAAGTTCACCACATGCGCCCTGAAGTTCGCGGCGTGCGCACTGAAGTTCACCACATAGCTGTAAGCGTTTGAGCCGTCGTCCTCCTTGGGCTCCAGGCTCCTAGGAGCACGGCGCCCCAGTGTTTCATTCATGTTTGCCTGCCCCCCACCGCCCCCCACCCCAGGTCAAAAGAAATAACAGACAGTGCCTTCTATGAAGTCGTCAGATCCAAACAACTTGGAATTTATGACCTGACACATCTAATAGCATTTTAAAAAATCATGCATATCAACTTAAGGGAAACAGCCACACATGTGAAGTGAACCCTCTGGGGACTTTGTAGCTGCCCAGACTTTGGGAACTAGACACTGCGGCCCTCACTTCCATTTCTGCGCTGAGTTTTGGATGGTGCTTGTTTGTGTTCATCACAGTGACCAGCAAGCACCCTTTCCCTGGCCTTCCCAAAGACGTGACGTCATTGCAAGGCCGATAGCTGCCCAGCTCCGAAATGGAGCCCTCCTGAGCTCAAGGCTCTGACAGTGTGGAATGCGTGCCGCTGTCTTTGCTTTGAAAAACTAAAATCCTAATGTAAATACTCAGTTTGTTTGCTTCTTTGCCCTGGGGCTCCTCAGTGCAGAGTTCGGGGACCACAGCCCTGACCTAGGTTCCCCTGTTCGCAGTACTTGGGTTAGTGCGAAGCCTAATGATCAGAGCACAGAGCATGGACATAAATTCCTTTATGTCTTGCTTTTTCGCCGCCCACCGGCCAGTTTTCCATGTCTGCTCAGTGCCAGGCACTGTACTTGGACATGGGGGCGGGGGGCAGGGGCTAACAGTGACCTCTTCCCAAGGAGTTACAAGCTGTTGGAGGAATGACAAAGTCGGGAACAGCAAACAAGGTAGGGGTCAGGCAGCCTTTGTGGAAGCTGCTCAGCCCTACCACTGTCCTGGGAAAGCAGCCCGGGGCAGTGCTTAACTGTGGCTTAACTGTGGGTACGACTCTGGTGTTGTAAAACTGTTTACAGAAGCACAGGTGGGTGGAATTTGTCCCCTGGGTCCTAGTTTGTGCAGCCCTGTGCTAGGGGTGTGGTCGAAGCCCCATGGGGGCAGAGGGGCTGCAAAGGTGGCAATGAGTTCTCCCACCCCCTGCCTGAAGGTTCCCAGGTGAACTGTGGAGGGTGCCAGAAAGCAGTAGGGAGGGAATTGCAGTCAGAAGGAAAAATAAGTGCGAATGAGGAGTCACAAAGGAATCCGGCAGGTTGGAGAACAGTATCTGTTCTAATGTGACCTGGAATAGGATTGGGGGAGGGGGGCCCACGAGGCTTCTCTCCTGGGTTAAAACTCCAGTTTCATGGATCATTTTTCTCATTTTTTGTTTTCTTCCTCATTTTGGGGGTGAATCACATCTTCTAGTAGCTTCCAGAGGATGGGTGCATGGCCGGTTGCTACCCATGTAGCTCAATACCTGTCCTGCCCCCTAGGCATGGGCGTTCTGCGGAAGAAGCAAGAGATAGCTCTCCTCTTCTCGAAATTAGTTCCTGAGATTCTGTAACAGTGTGTTCTCCGAGAATGAGACATTGGTGGGAAACAAGCAAATTCTGACAATGTTGTGAAGCAGAAGGGAGCAGAGGCAGGTTTCACGCGTTTGTTTTTCTGGAAGGACATCGGAAGGCTCTGTTCATACACTGTTTGGGCCTCAGTTAAGTCCATTTGAAAGTTTTGCTGGGTAGAGAAAGCAGATCTATACAGGCGGAGGATTGCATTACCTAAATGGCTTGCTCAGAGTTTTCTCTCTAAGCTCCAGGACAGCGAAAGTCTTTTTTAGCATCCTGCCTGTTTTCAGTTAGGCAGGCATTGGCGACTCCCTCTTTGATTCTCTTCTACCTGCTGCTCACGGACCTCCTCAGAGGTGACCCTGAGTAGTGGCTCTGCTGGCAGGGACCTGTCTGCCTGCTGCCTGCCAGCGGGAGTCGGGTGTTAATGCAGCTCACCCTTGGGAAGGTCTCTGGGGCGCCTCCCTGCGCTGCTGGAGGCTGAAGCCGGAGGGTTAAGTGCCTGCCTGGCCCTCAGCCTCACCAAATGGGTAATGGAGCCAGGGTGACAGCGTGAGTCCCAGCACCTGGCCCAGAGCTGGGCCTCGGCCGCCCCGCCCCGTCCCGCCACTTCAGGGGACACACTTCTCTTTTCCAGAACAATTGTCAACTTGTAGTGAGGGACTGTCTCACTTCAAGGTAGTGGTTAGCCAGCCAGTGAATATGGTTTGTGATTATTTTCATTTCCTTCATTCAGTCATTCCTTTCCACGCTATGGAATTCTGTAACATTAGCAACTGGCATGTTAGACATTCCGTGAGTACATTTCCATTGTGGTAAGTTCGTCCGATGACCCTGGAACTGACCGGGAAGTTGCTCGTCCAGAAAATAACCGAGCCTGTGAAAATGTGTGTGCGGGCCCGGGTGTGATTTGGTCAGAACGACCTGAGCTGTTCGGGACTCGCGGCCTCGCCGTCTGACAGCACTCAGCGTAGCCCCGAGAAGGCTCGCCCTTTCCTTTCTCTGCGGGGGACATTTCGAATTCTGTTACTCGGCCCCGGTTACTTAGATGTTGGATTTCCTTTCTTCTGTCACGTCCCTGTTTCTCGTATCTCCGGTGACATTTTCTATTTCTGTCTTTTGTTTTTTCCTGAAAGATTGCTCAATGATTTTATCTGTCTTTGAAAAAAATTTACTATCAAGCAGTATATTTAACTTGTAGGAGCTCATTTTATTTCTGATTCTTCCTTTTCCCTTCTGTTTTGTGGTTGTGCTGTGTTTGTTGTGAGGACACTGTTTAGAGGTGGTCGTCTGGTTGTTGTCTTTTCCCTTTTAGTTTTCCTATTTTCCCCCTTACCCCTATTTCCTCCGGGGGCAATGCTTATTTTCCTTTTGGTTGTCCAGTTTATACTGAGTTTTTCTTCATGCCGCAGGCGTCACATATGCAGGGGTGGGCAGAAACAACTCACAACTTGTATTGTACTTACTCGTTAACTACTCATTACTGCTGTTATTTACTCGTGGTTACTGTAGTGTTACTTTGTGTCACTTGCCCTCTTCTGTAAAGGGCGCTTGCCCTCCGCTGCAGGCTTTGTGATCCTTGGTTGTCTGTTCCAACGTAAAAACGAGCTGGCATCGGGTCTGACCAGGAGTGGTCAGTACGTGGAAGGCCTGGTCGGCGGGCAGGCTTCCTTCAGCCAGAGCGGACGGGAGCTGCTACTCTGAGGCCCCCCTCAGTGCCAGGTGTGCGTGGCGGTCCCCTGGCACCGGGGACTGTCAGCTGCTCTGGTTTCCTCGACCGTTCTTATAGCAAAGTTGACTTCTGTAAACCGACCTTGGAATCCTGTACTTTCAGCCCACAAATCACCGCCTCTCCTTCGTGCGCCCGGGAGCGGGGGGGGGGGGGGGGGGGGGGGGGGGGCCGGCCGGTTAAATGGCACTCCCCTCCCCACCACTGCTCCCCCACCACATCTGTCGACTGCCCTTGCTCCTGTGGGGCTCCCTGCACCTCCCACCGGACACAGAACACTCACAACACTTCTGTGTGCTCGGCGCTGTTTTTCACATGGATCCACTCCTTTAATCTCCACAACAAACCTACATATCGTCCCCACCGCACAGGGGAGAAAACCAAGGCACAGCGAGGTCAGGGTCACACAGCAGGTGGCACAGCTGGGGTTCAGACCCCACCTGTGTGTCAGTCAGCCCACTGTCCTGCCTGCACTGCGTCGCTAAGACCCTCCCTCTCTGCAGCAGAGCCTGGGTCTCATCACCTCGCACCACCTCTGCTCTTAGAACTGAGTCCTCACCTCTGCTGTTCTCCCTGGACTGCGGCTTCCCCGCCTCTGCCCTGTCCAACCCCCCCACCCCCTCCAGGGAGTCCGTCCTCCACATTGCAGCCAGAAGAACCATCCCAAAGTGCACAGCAGATCATGGATCGCCCCTGGTTAAAACACTCCGGTGGCTTCTCATCTCAACCCCGGTACACTCCGCACCCTCCCCTTGGCCCTGAGGCCCCTGCGGCCTGACCAGCCTGCGTCTCTGATGTGTCTCCCGCCTCTCCCCAGAGATTGTCCTTGCTGCTGCTGCTCTGTCCCCTCATCTTGTCATGGTCATCTCCTTGTCAGTCAGATCTCAGCCCAGCATTCACACGCACGCACGCACACACAGGCGCATGCACAGAGACTTCAGGTTTTAAGCACATGTCAGGGTCTTACATTTCTGATTTGTCTGTTCCTCTCCGAACTTCAGTCCAAGGACGTTGAGGGCAGGGGCTTTGTCTGGTTGAGTGTTGTGCCCCCATGCCTGGAGGGGGACCTGGCACCTGATGGGCGGCCACAGCCCCTCCCTACCACCCAGCAGGACAGTCACTGCCTCCGCAGGCGCTCAGTGTCCAGAAGAAATGCACAAAAGCGCCTGTCTGCCAGGGTCCCTTTCCCAGTCTAGTGGCTGTAACATTAAACTTCGGTCGTCTGTGTGTCGATTATCGATATTTTTGTCACAACTGCAAACCCCCTGTGTCATCCCATTTTTTGCTCTTTAAACTATTTAAATTTATATGAAATAGAAACTTTATATCACAATGTCAATGGAAAACTGGTATTACTTGTCATAAACAAGTGGCTATCAAAGTTAGTATATACTAATTAAAGTGTCACTCCACATAATCACTTAAAGTCGCCTGCGGAAACTTCAGTCTTATGCGCTGCTTTTCTGTATTCTGCTAGCATTAGTGTGGAGAGTTGATAAACATCTGCAGTCATAATCTTGAACTTGAAGCCCATCTTTGAAAATAGACCCTATAATGGACCCCTGAAGCAACAGCTGGGTCCGATGGCTGATGTCTCCCCAGGCCAAGTCCACTTAAGTCTGGCGTCTCCAAACTTAAGCTTCGTGTACAGCGCGTGTCAGTAGGTGTCCATACCCACTTTCAGCCAGGGTGCGCACGGCACGGGCGGGTGTTTGCAGAACCTGGGGCAGCGTTTGAAGTTCTCCTTGTCTAGGGCCGACCACACCGTGTGACAATGGACATCGCCTTACGTCTAGGACGACCGTCCCAGAGGGTGGCCAGCGAGAGAATGAGGATGACTTCCAATTTCCGGTGGTTCCTGTCGACACTTACTCTTCTCTATTTAATGAATCACGTGAACAGCCAGAGAAAGGGTAAGCGCATCACTGCCAGAGAATGAACGGACAGCGGTGCTGTCCTGGGTCTTCATCAGAGCCCCCGGGGCTGGGGTGGTTAGAACCCACTTCTTTGCAGGCCTTTTTCAATGTGCTTTTGGTTTCTTTTTAAAGCGACTCTTAAGATAGATCTGCATTCTTTTCCCATGGAAAAAAGCTAAGGTATAATTTACATACACTAAAATCCACCCTTTTAGGATAAAGTTCTGTGAATTTTGACAGATGCATACGGGTGTGCAGCCGCCAGCACAGTGTAGGTACAGAACAGCCCTACCCTCCCGGTCCTCCCACCTCTCTGCGGCCAGCCTGCACTGAGCTAGTCTGTCTCTGCAGTGCCTTGCAGAGTGCCCTGGAGCCGAAGTCAAGTCTCTCTCTCTAATGTTATTTGTTTTCATCCTATTTAACTGTATTAAGAATGTTTGTGTGGATGTTACCTAGCTTCTTTCTGTAAAACATTATCCGTCTGCCCTGGGTTTAGTTTTTACGTCATTTTCATAATTAAACACACCTCATTCCCCCAAGATCACCATTAAATAATTTTAATTACCGGTAACTTCTAATCTGAGTGCTTCCAATGTTTTTGATTTGTTTTACACAAACAGCTTTATCATTTATTGCTAAAGTATATGTAGTGCCAACTCTGGAAAAATGAGAGGAAAAGACTTTTTTAGAGACATTCATACATTACAGCGATTTTCAACCAGTGTGCTGTAGGAGCTTTAAAACATGCGATTCCTCACTCGTCAGGGGCACCGACCTCTTCCCTTAGGTTGTCACATAAAAAATGACAGCAGCCAGCACAACAGTAGCCGTCTGGTGTGAATGCATCAAAGTTATCCCTGTTTTTTTTCGGATTGGCAAAAACATAATATATTTTTGGTGTGCTGCAGAAGTTTAGTGATTAGTGTATGTGTGCCAAGAGATGAGAAAAGTTGAAAGTCACTGATACGGTCTGAGATAGAATACGCCTTTTACACTTCAGTTGCTCTTTCCCTCCTTCCCATTTCCCCTTCACCCCCCTTTTCCCTCCTCCGTACCCTCCTGCTTTCTGTCTCCTCACTTTCTTCTGAGAATGACCGCTCTTCACTGTATGGTGCGTACGTGTTCCGTGACGTGATGGCATTTTATAGACCGAGTAGGCACGATTAGATCCTAATCATCTGACTTATTTGTTACTTTTCAGTTGTTCGGGCCTACATGCAGTATATACTTTTCAGATGCTTGTGTGAGCTCATTACTGTATAAATTTAATATGCTTCGTAAAAATCTGCAGGTTGGTCATGGGATTTCCTGCAGGCCAGCCGTGAGGCGGCGGCGGCAGCTGGGGGCGTGGAGAGCTATGTTCATGGGCTTGGGAAGGACACCGTTTTTTTACCTGGAGTTAGGCTCCCTGCTCCTTTTTTGTGTTTCTTTTCTCTCTCTTTTTTTTTTGCAAATGAGGCTCTTGGAGATGAAAATTCTCCCAGGCCCTCACTTAGTCCCATCACTGAATCAACACAGGTGCTCCCTTATTTATCTTAGTTGCCTGGAAGTGGAATTTTTGATAGAGGCCTAACCCCTAAGTGATTTAGCGGTTGGCCCACTTTATCAAGTTACTGTCGAGCTTTTTTAAGCCACAGCTACAAAAAGAAATACAAAACCAGTCACCTCCTGTGACTGTAGGTTCATCTCAGCCTCACAGAGAACACGGCCCCTCTGCAGCCACCTACACTGGTACTTAAGATTGAAAACAGGTTAACTTCCTGACTTCCTTCAGCGCAGTTAAATCATTAAGTGGGTATGTGTGTGGCTTCTCCTGCTCCAGGGGCTCCACGTGACTTGAAGTGCACAACCAACAACCTGCAGGCGTGGGACTGTTCGTGGAAAGTGCCCTCCGGAGCGGGCCGCGGTGCTCTTTATGAAGTTTGCATTGAAAACAGGTAATGGAAACACTTCAATTAACCTACAGCTGTCACCCAAAAATATTCGCTTCTCTTTAATTTCAGAGCATAAAAATTTTGTGCCGTAAATTTTTAAATGAAATTTCAGATCTTAGCTCTCTTTTCCTAAAAGTTTTGCATCTTTTCATCAATCAGGATGGTAATGAACCTTTCTCCTGGCCAAAACATTGATTCTTTTATGTGAATAGGAAGTAGGTAACACACCTCCACAGTGCTGTGGACCCATATCAGTTAGGTTGAAGTTTTGGCTGGCCTAACAGAAAATATCAGTAATAGCGGCTTAACAGATAGTCATTTGCTCTCATACACGAGGCCTGGAGTAGGAGTTCAAGGCTGATCTGGTTGTTTATGGCCACAAGAGACCCGGGTCCTCTGTTCATGCTACTGTGCTGTCTTTGGCATGTAATCTCGTGGTTCAGGATGAGGCTTGAGGAGCAACTCTAATGTATCCGTCCCAGACAGCAGGAAGGAAAAATGCTTGTCTTCAAGGAGACTTGTAAGAAGAGAGCCTCTGCTCGCCTCTCATCGGCAGAACTTAGGCAGACGGCTGAGCCTGGCGGCGTGGAGGCTGGGCCGCGCTTTCTCCGAGCAGATGGCCACAGGCCCAGACAGATGAATGTGGGGTTCACGTTAGTAAGGAAAAAGGGGAAGTGGGCCTTCGGAGACAAGTGGCAGGTGCTGCGCCCTGTGGTGTCCTCTCAGGCACCAAAGGAGTAGGCTGGATGCTCTGAAGCCTGGAGCTGAGTCTCTTGGGCTGCTGGGGAGCAAGAATAATCCCCCTGCTTTCCTGGAGCCCAGAGGGCGTGGCGTTGTCTCCCTGAGGATCCAAACAGCCTCTCCCCAGCCCCTCTCCCCAGCCGGGCTTGCTGATGAGTTCTGGGGGCTCATGTAAATTGAACTAACTTGGTATTGCAATGCTCTCAGATTTTTCCTCAGTCTGTGTGTTTGCAGAGCATTGTTCTCATCCCTGGGGTCATTTATCAGTGTGGGTGAGTTTGGTTTGCAGAACAACTCTCAATTCTTCTTTTTTTATTTCCTGCTGTGAAAATAAAGAATTATTTTCTGCTCCTGTTTTGTGTTGTCTTTGGTCAGCTGGCATCTCTGCCCTGGTCTCTTCCTCAGGGCCCCAGGGCTGTGGGGGCCAGGCAGAGGGAGCCCCAGCCTGGAGGGCTTTTACGGCTTCTCTCCCAGGGTGAAGCTGCGACTTTCACTCAGAGCTCCTTGCAAATGAAGGCACCTTGCCAAGCCTCACCTCAGAGGAGCAGGGAAGTGCAGCCCTACTGTGAGGCCAGAAGGGGAAAACCTCCAAACTGGTGTATAGAGTGCTGCAGGCCACACCGAGAGGAAGTTTGTGCTGATGCCCAGGAGTTCACAGTAGACAGACTGACCACGCTGCGGCTCCATGCCCACGGGGGTTGTACGCGAGGGGCCAGGGTGCACGGGCAAGCAGCGTGGTGGGCGGCCCCGAGGTGCTTCTTGGAGGAAGCTTGTGGAGTGGGAATCCTCGGCTCTCAGCAGGAAAAGGACTAAAGAACCTTCCAGGCTGAAAGCATACTGGGCACAGTGCAGGAATGAGTGAAACAGCACCATCTAGGGAATTCAGATGGCTTTGATGCCAGAGGGGAAGCCCCCAGGGGGTACTGCAGCCCCAAGGCAAGAGGGTCCTTGGCTCCGCACAGGAAAGACTTCAGACACCTGAGCCAGACGGGAGGTGGAGGTGAGAGTTTCTTAGTGAGGCAGTGAGACAGAATGGGCCTTGGCAGCTGCACAGGCCGTCTCTCCTTCCAGTGAGGGAGGGGAGGGACCGCAGCGGCTCGGGAGGCTGAGCTTGTGTCTGCTATTTCTTTGGAAAATTGCTGGCTGCGAGGAAGTGGGAGAAAAATGCTGGGGTTAACTTTAACCATTACGAGGTGTACCTGTGGTCTGTTTGCCTTTTGTGGTTCGAGTGAGCGTTTGTGGTGTGCGCAGCCTTTGTTAGGACTCTTATCTCAGGCTCTGAGTCTGACATGGCTTCACTTGGGTCTGTGCTTAGTCCTCATGCCTCTTCCCTGTAGTAGTTTTGTGTTGCTGACTCCACAAGAAGCCTCACCCTTTGAGCTGAGAGGAGGCGAGCAAGCCTTTCACATCCTCAGCCCTGAGTGAACACTGTGATCAGGCCCCTGGTAGGTGCTGGCGTGGACCAGGGATGCAGGAGCTGCCAAGAGGCCCTTTGCTGGAATTAAAATTTTCTGGGAAGCCCTGGCCAGTGTTGCTCAGGTGGTTGGAGTGTCATCCTCTGACCGAAGGGTTGCAGGTTCGATTCCCGTCCAGGGCACCTGCCTGGGTTGTGGGTTCGACCCCTGGTGGGGCACGTGCGATCCATGGTGCAGGCCTGTGCAGGAGACTGTCAGCCACGGCTTCTCTCTCATATCCTCCGTGTTTCTCTCTTTTCCTTCCTCCCCTCTCTCTGTAGAGGCAATACAAATATGCCCTCAGGTGAGGATAAAAGAAAAAAAAATTTATGGGAAGTTAGAAATGTACGTGAGTAACAGTAAAACGAACGTGAATGTTTCCTAAGGATCCGAAGGGCCGTGGGACCGCAGAAGCAGCGGGCGCTTTTTGTCTGAGAGGTAGTGGGTGGGGAGCTGGGAGCCTTTGAAAGGCATTGACCAGAAAGGTTTGTTCAGTGACCCAGGAGTCCAGAGAGAGGAGCCAGCACATGGAGGGCATGTTCTTCGGCACGGCAAGTAGCCAGTTTACTTTCAGTGGCTGGTCTCTGTCAGAAGTGAGGGGTGTGGGGGGCGGTGTGCGGGTGCAGCGGAGGTAAGGCCACAAAGGACATTTGGGCGAAGTTGGGAGAGCGTGCTGCACCCCAGTTCTAGGAGAGGTGCGCTGTGCTTACTCAGCATTCCAGCGCAGTCCGGTTGTTTCCCTTCACCCCTGCACCGGTGCACTCACTCGCCATTAACCTCTCTTTTTCCCGTCTTCAAACACAATGCAACTTACAATGTTTTTGTGTACAAAAGAGCATAAAGTGTTTTCCAGTGCACTTTGTGTTAAGTTTTAATGGAAACTATACTGTTAATTTTATCTGCCGATTGAAATACGGTTTCTTGCATTGCAGGTCCCCTCCGTGTTATCGATTGGGGAAAACAAATGCTAAAATCCCAGCTCTTCCACCTGGTGATCACGAAATAACGATAACTCTGCTACATGATTTTGGAAGTTCTATAAGTAAATTCATACTGAATGAGAAAAATGTTTGTAAGTATTTGAAAAGAAAATGGATTTGGAAGTGACTCAGAACAGTGCCCTTGTTGGTTCTGTGGTGCTTCGTGATTGGCAGAAGCTGGCCATTCTCCAGACTTTCATTGGGGACAGGAATGCTCCTGTTCTGCCAGCGGCCGTCCTGTGGGTGGCAGAGCCCAACCGTGACGCAGGAGGACGCACACTGCCCTCCAGGCTAGCGGCTGTCACCCGGCACACAAAAAGTGACAACAGTCAACACAGCAATGGCCGACCAGTGTGAATGAATCAAAATCATGCCCATTTTTCTGGTCAGATTGGCAAAAATTATATTTTTTGTGTGCCACAGAATTTCAGTAATTAGCTTCTTTGTGCCATGAGATGAAAAAGGTTGAAATTGCCGCTCTGGTCAGTTGAAATAGGTGTCACTCAGTTCAGGATCCTTCCCTCAGTTGGATACTTTCCCCTCAGTCCCTTGGCCTCCTTGATCCCTGCATACCTTTCAGAGTGTCTCAGGTGCTCCTCGGTCCAGGGAGCAATCTCTGACCACCCCCACTCAGAGCAGACCCTGCTCCTTTCCCCTCCCGCAGCCCACACTCCTGCTCTGCGACGTGTCTCACAGCTGCACTAATCATCCATCGTGTCATTAGGGGTTGACCGTGCATCCCTCTCACAACAAGGTAGGTTCCATCAGGCAGGGTGTCCCCACACCCAGCACTTCGCCCGGCGCCTTGCACACAGCAGGCATGTTTCAGAAGTACGTTGAGTGAATGTCTCGGTACACGAGCGACACGCTGAGGGCAGCACCAAACAACCCAGGCCGCCAGGCAGGGAACTCTGCTCTGCGCCAAGACCTGGAACAGCCCAGTAGTCTCGACTCCTAATGTTGGGGTAAACGGGTTGGGTGGCTCCTGACGGCTGTTATGGAATTGGCATCATCATAATATTATGGTGAGTCCTATGAGGATGACCGACTTTGAAGCAGAAGAAAGAAAATAACTTGGCAGTCTGTCCAGGCTCACGGAGGGATGCATTTTGGAGAGGTCTGTGTCTCAGAGTCTCAAGGGATAGCAACAAAGCCTGCTCCCCAGGAGCTACGTGGTGGGGAGGTTGTGTTCGGGTCAGCCACGGTCCCAGTGCCCACAGAGAAATACCGTGAACGCGTCAGTGTATTTTCTCTGCCTATAAATTTAAACAGTAAGGTTCATCTGTGATCTGCTTAACAGAAGACATAGGATTTTTCAGTTGTAATCTAAATG
Organism: Macrotus californicus; assembly: GCA_007922815.1. Lineage (NCBI taxonomy): Eukaryota > Metazoa > Chordata > Mammalia > Chiroptera > Phyllostomidae > Macrotus > Macrotus californicus. The sequence goes on from VMDR010000530.1 coordinate 197,291, forward strand.
TAAGCTGCAGGGTATTCCATTGAATGGTGCTTCCATAATTACTTTTAAGTGATTGGTCATTAACATTGAACTTTTTATTTCTAACTTTTCAATATTATAACTGATGCTTTAATGAACATTTTTTACACGTACCTGTTTCCGAATTTGTGTGATGTTTTCCTTGGGCTAAATTTCTAGAGTTGGGAATTCTGCATTAAAGAAAATCCCACTTTTTATGACTTTTAATATCCATTGCCAGTTCTCCCAAAATTCTGAATCTCTTTGCATTCCCACCACCATCATCTCAGAGAGCCCGTTCTTCCCCGTCCTCACCGGGGCCGGGTCGTGTCTGTCTGGGTTTTGCCGTTTCAGTCTGATGGCCCCAAATTTATAGCACTGCTGTCTTTGCATTTCTGTCTTTGTTTATTTTAAAATTATCGTTCTTATCTTTTCTGAACAATTTGTGTCCTTTGTAAATTTTCTCATGCTAAAATTATTGTGTTTATTAATTCTGTCATATTTGCTGGAAATACTTTTTCAAGTTTAAAACTTTAACTTTGTGGTATTTTTCACACCACAGGTTTTCATTTTTATATAGTTTCTTGCTGTTTTTCTTCATGAGTTTTTAGTTTTGTTTTCATGCTTGATTTAAATCTTTTATTCATATGGAATTATTTTGTAGTATGGTATGAGGAATGTAACTTAATTTTATTCTAGATTAAAAAAAAATTCCCCAGGGCCCTGTCAAAGAGCCTGCCTGGTTCTCCTGTAAGTAAGTATTCAGAAGGCTCTGTCTGGGAAGCTACTTGAAGAAGACATTGGTAGATAGAAAGCATTAGAAAGGCAAATCAAGAGGGACTCTAGCTGACTTGTTTAATAGTTTATTGTTTTTTGCATATTATGTAATTTATTGGTAGCATTTTTTAATAATGGCTTGATTGTGATTTGAATGTGAGATTAACAGTATCCCAGTACTCAGATGTTACTACTCCTAAGATAGCACTGATAAAAAAATTGAAAAGCAGTTTAGGAGAATATGAGAGAGAGAGGTGGACACGTCAGCACATCCTAGGGCACCTGCTGTGTGCAGGGGAAGCTGTGGATCGAGAGGTAGCCGTGCACGGGAGGGCCTGGGGCCTTTGGCAGCGTGCCACTAAATAAAAGTACGAGAAACTCAGTTTTTTTCCAGATCTTAAGATGCTTTCAAAAGTGCACGTACAAAAAAGCAAACAAGATTTAACATGTATACATACACGGAATAAGTTTCTAGTTGACAAGGGCAGGCACAAACATAAATCTTTCTAAGAATGTTAATGTCTAAGTTTCCTGTAATCCGAAACTTTGGATCCGTCTGAGGCAGAATATCTACTCGATGGGTCCTATGAAGGAGCTGCGGAGGGTCCCACTTCTGACGTTCTAAGGCAAAGAGAGCACGGAGGCTTGAGGGAAGAGATGCTCTAGCTTTGAAAAAATAAACGAGATTGATGAAATTTTTTTTCGTAGCTGAAAAGGTCCTAGTTTCTAGAAAGCAAGTTAACATTGTTCTCAAGTGTCTGTTTTAACCAGAAAGAAATGGAGATGGCGGTTTCTGGGGGCCCAGGGGAACTTCCCACGCATTCTGTTAAAGAGAGAAGGGAAGAAAGTGTACGTGTATAATCCTCTCATTTATAATGACCGCCTGTGGCGTGCAGTCTTGGGTATGGCTTGGGGTTTGAAGAGTAGCCCACTGCTGTTTAGATAAAATGTAAACCGTGGACTTTTCACGGAGGAAAGCATTTTAATGAACCAATGTTGCCTTAGTAAAATACTCCCATGTTTCATCACTTTAAAGTTACTACATCCTAATAACTTGAAACGTTTGAGGGAACCGCATTCTTGGAAGCCTCTGCTCTGTGCGGCCACAGTGGTACCTTGAACTTTCACTCCCTTGGCACTAAAACGACTTCTTTCTCCTCGTTTGCTCCTCTTTTAGAAGCAGTATCCCACCTGCCATTTCTCCCGGGAAGCACCCTCCACATCCCTTATCTAGCTGAGTAACTCGGCTGTGCTGTGTGCATGTCCCATTTCCTGTTCAGCCCTAAACATTCCACGTAAATCTGTTGCAGAGCGCTGTGGTCAGCAAACCGTAGTTAAATTTAGTAAGGGCTTATTTTTAAGTTCTGAGACGAATTTATCCTATGGGTTTGTCCTACTGTTTTTGTGGTTAAGCACGTGCAGCGCCCCTCCTGCCAGGACCTCATTTCATTGATCCCTGAGCTTCGTGGGGAAGCCTGCAGGGTGGGCCTGAGGCCTGAACGTGTGTGTGCGCATTTCTCAGCCAGCATCACTTCCTGTCACGGGTGACGGGAACTTCCACGGTTCTCTGGCCCTCACACCAGGAAGCCTAGTTCTGGAACGGATCAGACTCCTACCTTGTGTGGTTTCCACCGACCCCCCAGATCCAGTCACTTACTTGCCCCTTATGCATGGGGAGAATGACAGATTTCGAAGGTTACCTTACTTTTTCTGCCACTTTCCCTCCACCTTCTGTAATGCAACTTCAGAGCCCACTGCCTGCCACCTCCCCCCAGATGGTCCCCTCACCAGTGTCACCAGCCTTCTCTCTCTTCTGCAAATTCTGTTTTGTTTGCCTAGATGACAGCCCATTTCTTTTGGCCTCAGTGATCCTGGGTTTTCTTTTCTTCCTTTCTTTTTCCTCCTTCTGTGCCCTTCTCTCTAGAGTCTGGCTCCTTGAACCTGTAACTGTCTACTATAGGCCCCAAACAAGCTGTGGCTGGTTTATGTCTGTGTGTTCATGTTCGTTTCTTCAGCCAGGAGGGGCTCAGCGGGTTCCTCCTGAATCTGTCCACAGTCTCGCTCTGCTGTTTGCAGACAAGTCTGGTGATGGCCTCTTCTTCCTGACACGGTGTCACCCACAGCAGTCCCCTGCATCTCTTTCACAGTGGTCCCTGAGTCCTTTTGACTTTCTTGCTTTTCTGGGCTAGGAGCTTGAGGTGATCTTAGATGTTTGCCTTCCTTGTTATGCTAACTAATCCTTGGTTACTCTGGCCAAGTATTTCTTCAAAATGCCCATCGGATAAGAAATGCCCATCAGATAAGCATCCTGTCCTTCCCATATAGGGCATTGTGAGCCAAACCTCCTTGCTGTAGCCAGGCTTGCCCCGGTGGTCTCTTACTTGATCCACTGACCTCTGTCTCAGCCCCCTGCAGACCGTGTCGCACAGCACTGCTCACCTTCCGGAAGGACTTCCAGATCTGCACCTGACCCATTGGCCTCCTCCTCTGTGTCCTGGTCTTTTCTTTGGCCTTGGTGCTATTTACTGATGCCTATGACCAGGAATAGCCCCTCGCATCCTCACGTGAGGGACTTCCCCCAGCACGGGGGGCGGGGGGGCTCTGACACTCAGAGCTGAGGGGGAAGGCTGCCGAGAAAACACAGAAAGCTCTACCAAAGCAGGCTTTCCAGATTCCATGTAGGTCATTTCCTTAGGCCCAACCTCCAGCCATGCACAGGAAGTTCCGTTACTTCCCCCGGCTGCTGCCTCCTTGTAGGTCCCAGGCCAGATGACCCCAGAGCGTTGCTGTCAGAAGAGCTATGGGTTGGAAACAGTCAGCTGGTAATTAATGTTCTCAAATTTGGCTGATGAAGCATTGGGAGGTGCTTATACAAATAAATTCATATACTTGCCCCCTTTTTTTTGTGATAGATTCAAGGGTTTGGTTTTAACTCCTGATTATTTTTTGATCAGGAAGTAACAGAGTTTAAGATGAATTGACTGATGGAGTTGACAATGTGAAAAATCATTTCTGGTTTTACTAAGTTGTATCTTCTTTTCCTTTTTTAAGCCTTCATTCCAGACCCTCCGGAGATCTTGAATTTGTCTGCTGACTTCCCAGCTTCCATCTTGCACCTACAGTGGAGGGACCGGGGTTCGGTTTTCCCACACCACTCAAATGTCATTTGGGAAATAAAAGTTCTGCGTAAAGAGAGCATGGAAGTCGTGAAATTAGTAAGTCTGAACAAAGATTTTTTTCTGTGACGTTAAAGAAACCTGAATATGTTTTAAAATGATTTTTAAGGTGGCGTTGGTGAGCCTTTGGATTATTAGGGAAGTGGAGCAGATACCTTCTCAGGGCTCATTAAGAATATGCACTGTGACTCCGAAATCACTCAGTGGTTGAAGGAAATGCAACCATTGTAAGAAGGAAATTAAGGGAAGAGTGAATGTGAGTCTGACCTAGCCTGTTTCATGTGCGTGAAACAAAAGTGTGCATATGATCTGGTCTGTTATTTTTATCTTTATCTAATAGAGTACGTGTAAAAAGAAACATCTCGAAACATATTTAGCCATAGTAATTTGTAAATTTGTATAAATCTGTAAGTTTGAACATATCTGAATCTGATATGACATTCTTATATTTACTAATGTATGCTTTTTCCCCCTCTTATTTTTTAAAATCCAATTTTGAACGGTTTCCTTAGGATCTGTGTTTAGTTTGCTCTTAGTCTAAGGGGTAATAGTAGTAAAAAGTTGTGACAACTGGTACGTGGTGATTTTTCCCTTTTGTCCTTTTACTCTTTCCGTCCTGAATGGAGCGTCTTTCTGTTTGGCACCCCACCTTCACTGTGCACTTCCAGGGGAACCGGGTGCCCCTCCTCCCTGAGCCCTGTGGCATTTCTGTGGTAGGAATCAGGTTGTGCTGGCTCTCCCATCGAAGGCTTGAGACTCAGCTTTCACGGGTCTTCTGAGTGAGTTCCCGTTGTTCAGGTGCTCTCCAGCATCACGTTCTGTTGGTGGTGTTTCTCCTATTTCTTGCCCTTGTGCATTTACACCTAAAAAAAATCTGTGTACTCTTGTTTCAGAGAGATTTCAGGAAGTCAGAAAAAAGAAACACTTCTTAAAAAATCTATTGTCTCTTTTAGTAGATCCTCAGTAATTGGTTAAAATCTTGGCCACTTTTCATAACTGCGGTTAATATTGTATGTTATTATGATATGCTTATTTAAAAATAAAAATTTAAATATATGACACATATACAATAAAAGCCAATTCAGTCTAAGTCAGTAATTTATTCTGTTTTGAAATGCTGCTCCTCTCTTTGACTTTAATTCTTGGACGTGCAAATCTATTATATTTTCTCTGTGACAGATGGAGGTCATTTTAACGTATGGTATATTTTCTTGTAAACTGTATTCAATGTTTTGGAATACCCACATTTTTTATAATAATGTACAGGTGTGGGATCTAAAGTTGAAGTTAACATAAACGTGTCATGGTTATTGTTGCTATAACCCTATTATGCCTTGTAGGAAGCTGAGATAGTTTTATAAAAGGACAAACCTTTACCCTACCTCGCTGGTCATTAGATACAGTCTGAAGGGACGTGGAATAGGCCGCTGCTGGGAGGTAGAATGTTGTTGTATCTGTGTCCCCGCTGTAGGTGACCCACAACACAACTCTGAACGGTGAAGACACTGTCCATCGCTGGAGCTGGGCCTCCGACATGCCCTTGGAGTGCGCCACTCACTCTGTGGGACTTCGATGCTACGTCGATGACCCTCATTTCTCTGGTCACAAAGAGTGGAGCGACTGGAGTCCCCTGAAGAACATTTCTTGTAAGCTCCTATTATTTAAAGAATTTTTGTTTCAAGTGAATGAGATGAACCTTGTCTTGGGGTGAGATTTAGTTTAAGCGTTGAGTTCTCGGATCTCCATTTGTCTGCATGAGGGTCGCCTGGGGATCTTCCAAGTCCACCATCCCAGTATTTTTTTAATTAATTTGTAGAGAGAGAACGAGAAACGTTGACCTGTTCCACTTACTCATACGTCCATTGCTTGCTTCCTGTATATGTTCTGACTGGAGATTGAACCCAAAACCCTGGTGTATAGGGACAATGCTCTACCTAGCTGAGCTACCTGGCCACAGCCCATCCCAGTATGTTTTGATTTAAAAAGCCTGAGATAGGCTGCAGGAATCTGTATGTTTAAAGAACTTCCTGAGTGATTGGATAAACATCCTGGTTTGAAAATCAATGTAGTAGACAATCCAAGAGCATCTAAAACTTTTGTGTAGGTGGTAATGAGATCAAGTCTATATTTTTTTAAAAAAAGGTGTCCAATTTGTCATCCACAGAGTAGACTCCTGTGACCTACAGTTTTTGCAGAGATACGGGAATTTGCAAATATGCCCCCAATTATCAGTGCACTGAGCAACTCATTTGCAGGTAGAATGCCGGCAGTATGGGGGAGGGCCTAGCACAGGACTGACAGTAAAACAAAGGTCTTGAAGAGACGGCTGATCGGCACAGATTATTCACTTTAGGGACTCTCTGGAGAAATGGATCGGAGGAAGAGGGGGCTGGAAGCAGGTGGATCAGTAAGGAGAATCTTGTTGCAGTTCAGCGAAGGACAATGGAGGCGTGACTCGGACACTTGGGTTTAGAAGTGAAAAGGGGAAAAGGTGCAAAAACACCAAGGAGACAGAATCAGAATTGGTGACGCTGTGTTTGGTAAGGGAGAAAGAGAGCCAGAGACGACTGTTAGTTTGGGCAGCTGGGTGGCTGGTGCTGCTTTCCACTGAGGCAGAAAATGTACGAACAAATTAGGTAGGGAAGATCGATTTCATTTTGAACGCATCAAGCTCAAGGCACGTGTGAAGGGCCTGGATAGCAAAGTCTCATAGGCAGGTGGAAATACAGGTGTGGCATCCAGGTGATTATTTGGAGCTAGAGATGCGTATTTGAAAATCATTAGCATAACATGTGATGCGAAAATTGTTTAACCCTGGAGGTTACCTTGACTTGGAGGAGAGGAGGTGGAGGCCGAGGACCCATCCCTTAGATGCTTCGTGTCCAAGAGGAGGAGGGAAGAAAGACCAGCGGAGCAGACAGCCGCCAGAGGGCTAGGAGAAGCGCGGGAGGGTGCAGTGAGGGGCCCAGGAGAGAAGGGAATTTGAAGAAGGAGGACTTTAGGCAGCATGCCAGGTGCGGTGGGAGTCAGAGGGAAGGCTACTCAGAAGCAGCCACTGGACTGGGCAATTCGGTCGGCTGGCCGCTTTAGTCGAACGGTTGGGGTAGGAGCCAGGCTGCAGTCTGTGAAGGAGGAAGCAGGTTGAAAAGAGGTACAGGTAATTTAAAAGACGGGCGGTTTGGGAGAATGAAAACCGAAGGTAGGCTTTAAGCTGCAGGGAGTTGGGATTGAAGGAAAAGTGCTTTGTAGGATATGGAGTACCCAAACGTTTATTTAGGCTGATGGAAAGCAAGAAGTCTGCCCTAAATACAAAGAATCATTTGAGAGGAGTGGGATTATTTAAAATCAACACTTTTTCTTGGTGGTGATTTTTCACGTGTGGATATAAACTTATTTTATGGGCCTTTTAGAACTTCTGAGACACTAACCTGTGGCCTTAGACACTGACCTACAATCCCCTCCCCCACTGTCACCGCACCGTGCGTGGGTAGAACCACACACACCGCACTCCTCGGTTATGTCTTGCTCCTTTGAAACCTGGGGGACATACCTTATCTCCGGGCCACCCTTATTACAAAGCACGCCAAGTATGTTTTGTATGTACTGGGTTATTTTATGGTAACAGATTTCTAAAGTATTTGTGATTTCTTTTGGTCTTTCTAGGGTCCACTGATTCTCAGGGTAAGGTTTTTCCTCAAGACAAAGTGATACTTGTCGGCTCAGATATAACATTTTGTTGTGTGACTCAGGAAAAGGTGTCATCAGCCCAGATTGGCTATGCGAAATGTCCCCTTATTCCTCTCGATGGGGAAAACGTCGCAATCAGGATCCAAAATATTTCTGTTTCTGAAGACAGTGGAACCAATGTGGTCTTCACAACAAAGGACAACATTTACGGAACAGTCATTTTTGCAGGATGTAAGTACAGGGCTTTTTTACGTTTCTGTTTGTCATTTTTTGCTCTCTCTGAAACCCTTAATGCCTTTTTTTATGGAGGGGCAGGGGTGCAGTTCGATTTCTTTTTTACTCTTCTGTTCTTTAATATAGATTATATAAAAAGCACCAGAATTTTTACTCACTGAAAGGTGAGGTCTGAGCTTCTTTTGTACATACGCGTATTTGTGTAATTTCTAGGGTTTGTAATGAGATTTGAAGCATTCATCTGCTAACTTGTAGTTTAAATTCTTGGTTAACAGCTTTGTTGAGTCCGGGTAGTTAGTATATAATATTTGCGAATCCTACCTTCTTTAGTAATTATTTCATCTAAGTTAATTTCCTGTATAATTATAGCATACCTTTGTAAAGTAAGTACCCAAACTAAAGAAACTGTAATGATTTTGCACAAAATCTTTCAGCAGCATAATACATGTTTCTCCAACTTGAAGACACCCGATTGGAGGAGAGGGTAGCTGGAGGACACGGGTGCGAGAGCGCGGGCTCTCACGCTGTGCCGTGGGGACGCTGCCCCAGCGCAGGCGTCTTTACCAGAGTAGCCGCTCCTGCGGCTCTAAATCCCTGTGGTGCAGAGGTGGCTGTGGGAACAGCCCAGCCTGTGTGGCCTGTGTGGGACATGCCCAGGTCACGCTTTCTGTTGAGCTCTCTGTCCCCTCCCCTGTGGTCACTGTGATGCGGTGGCTTTGTCTCCAGCTGCCCGTCCTGCATTCCGCATCCACAGGCTCTGCACGGGGTCCGAGGGGCTCACGAAATGAAGTATGGGAAATGTAGTGAGTGGGTTTGGGGAGTTATCTCCCCCATGTTTAGTGATGTCCTTTCACTCTTCATGATTCTCGGCTCTGCTCCAGACCCGCAGCCCTCAGTCTCCTTCCCACGGCCACAGGAAGTAAGGGCGAGTTGCCGGTCTGCTTCCAAGGAAGGAAATAGCCAGGGCTCAGTGCACTTCTCAGCCCGATGGCTGTCCCCTTAGTCTCCTTCCCCCTCCCCAGTAAGGCATGTGGGATTCAAGTGAGGGCGAGCTTACGTTCACATTTGAACTTCAGAAAATCAAATTTTCTTTCCTAAAGGTATCTTAGGGAATGACTTGCCATCTAAATTGAGACCCAGTGGTACAGGGAGTGAACCTGGCAGGTGACACCAAAAAGAGAGAGAGCCACTTGAGCTCCTGAAGGAACAGAATGAAGACTTGAAAGATGAGAATGCTCACAGGTGTTACTATTGAAAGTGTTCCCATCGTTTATCGCTTGCAGGTTGAAATACTGCTTCAAGGTTTGTGAACTCAGAACCAGCTGTAGAATTTCCCTTCGGAGGGAGCTCGTTAGAAACTTAACAGCCAGGACAGTTGATGGTGGGAGTCAGGAAGAAAGGTTCATTTACTTTCTTTCCCCTTTAGGCATCCTGTTAACCCTGAACATATCGAAAAGACCAAAAAGACTTTTAGCATCAGCTTGTCAGCTTCCCCCTGTACACACACATTTATCTCCTCCACACCTTCCCAGATTTTGGTTTGGATTACATTACCTCCATCAGTTCAGGAAAATTTTCTCTCTGACAGTAGCAGGTCACCCCAACCAAGGACATGGCACATCCCTCCAGTCAGTCGGGTCTTCTTCCGTTTGTCTTAGGGATGTGAGGTCTTGTGTGTCTTTTAGTAAACTCACTCCTACATGTTTGATGTTTATGCCAATAAAAGTGGCTTTTTTCTCCCCAGTTTATTCCTGTAATTGAAAATAAATGTATTATCTGGCAGACAGAATATTTTTGCCAGTACCTGTTAGTATTTGTGCGTAAGCTAATCTAGTCATAAGCCAAATAGATCTTTTATGAACAATTATTTGTGCAGTAATCATTCAAATAAGTTATCTTTTAAATTTTTTATTGTAGTTTTTCCATTACCATTTAGTCCCCTTCGATAGTGCCACTTCAGCGTTCAATATTGACCTTGATGCTGATCTTTCATCATATTTAATGTACTTTAAAATAATACACTGTGACATAGGATTGGAAAATGTAGATATTTATATCACATGTCAAATTTTGTACTTTCTGATTTGAAAATATTTTCATAAAAATGGCTTTGATTTTAAAAATGCACTTTGTACTTGTTGGTACGTAGAAATACAGGTGATTTATACCTAGCTTGCCTAGCTTCAGTTGGTTCTTTTATAAGTTGATTTCTTTGAAAAGAAAAGAAAATCCATACGTTAAGGTTTAAACACTGCTCTCTCGTATTTTTCCTCCTGCCTTTGCCCCTACTTCTTTCTCGTTGGCTGCTGTTATTCGGACTTAAAGTATTTCAACCTAATGTGTCTGCCAAATACTAAAATAATAAGTGTTTTAAATATACTAAAAAATCTGGCATGTCATTTTAATAAAATGACTGAAAGTTTGGCCTTAGATTTGAAACAAATTTTAAAACAAATATGTCAATACTAGTTTCATTATCCAGTTGTTAGACTTTTTTCATATAATGCTCAGTACTTGTCCTGGTCCTGCCTAAAATATCACTGAAGGACATTATTCTTATCTCTGAAGAAGGTATGTGAAATTTTCTAAGTCTTGGATGATGAACAACTAAGAACTGATTAAAAATTTTAGTTTTTAAAAAATAAAGTTACAGAATTTTTCAACCAGTAGATCATTGTTTTCTAAAAAGCTCGTCTTGTGTAACAGCTTGGATCAGTGTGACGAGAGGAAATGCCAGTTTCTGTACATGCCTGGTTAAACTTGATCACACGTTTATCAATTTCTATACTCAGAGTCAGACTGCATAGTCTCCTCATCACTTTCCATCACAGACACCCTCAGAAAACACTTTCTTTCTCGTCCTGCCTGAACGAAATCCGAGTACTTTTAGTGACGAGTGAAAACGACAGAAGAACGCTGGTCACTTTGAGTGCAGGGAGAGGCAGAATTTCACTGAGAATTGCTTTGTAAATAATCGTCCTTGTAAACTTACATGAGAACTCTGAAACTTACATGGTGATGAATGTTGACTTGTGAATTGTATGTTGATATGTGTATGATTTGGTACTTCTTTGCAAATACATGGGTGATCAGTAACAATACTTTTGTAGATTTTTCTGACTTACTGGGCACACCTTCCTTGGAGAGATTTGGTGGATTCAAGTAGTATTTAAGGGTAAAAAAGTGATAGTATCTTCAGTTTGCTATTAGAGAGTTTTCAAATGAGCTAACAGTCACCCTTCAGGATATTTTAATCTATGATTTCTAATGTAATATGAACTCCTAAAAAAACATGCTATAGAGATGATGGTCATTCCTGTATTGTTCAAAGAGTAAAATATAAACAATACATTATTTCATTTTTAATGAAATGGTACAAAATATAATTAACATTTATGAGACATAATATTTACAGGGAACATATATGTTAAAATAAGTCACTCCATTTTTTTCCCTTTTTCCTTTTAGATCCACCTGACATCCCCCGAAAACTGAACTGTGAGACTTATGACTTAAAAGAGATTATATGCACTTGGGACCCGGGAAGACCCACGGCACTGGTGGGCCCTCGCAGCACAAGCTACACTTTGTCTGAAAGGTAAGGGCCACCGGGAGAGGGTGTCAGACTTAAACCGCAAGGCACCCGTCAGGAGGACGCCACAGGACACAGGGCAGTGCTCCACCTCTTTTATATGATGAGCAGGTAGAACCCCACATGTGTGGCATGAAAACAGGATGTGCTGTCAGCACGGCAGCGTCATCCGTGCAGCCCTCAAATACAAGCGGGGATTGTGTTATGGCTAATTGTGTTCTTCCCTGAGTATGTAGCACATCTGGAACTACAAAGACCTTGAAAACAGTAATTAGCAGAAATTTACCCATTTATTTTTCCTGCACGATGTATGTCTTGCCATTTTGATATTCTTTCAATATTCTTTATCCCTCTCTTACTTCGCAGTTTTTCGGGAAAACATGTCAAATTTGAAGGAGTTGAAGCGCTCATAAATGAAAGCTATCAGTTATTCTTCCAAATCCTTCCGAATCGAGAGCTGTATAATTTCACTTTGAGTGCTCACAATCCTCTGGGCCAGTCGCAGGCAAGGACCCTAGTAAACGTGACGGAAAGAGGTAAGCGGCGCATGACCCAGTCAGTGCCTGTAACACACCCGGCGAAGCGGTGCAATGTCTTGGGGTGAATGGGAAGTGAGCCTGGGGATCCCTTTTTCCTGATTATTTTCCTTACAGTTGCCTAATATTGAGCTTGCAAATTTTATTTTAAAAGCTTTGAAATGGGTAATTTCAGGTTCACCATTTTATTGGACCCAAATGAATTTTGAAATACTCATTTACACAGAACGTGTCAGTGACTTTAGCTAATAGTTCCTTCTTTCTGAGAACACTTTGCCCAGAGTTTAAAGACTTTTTACTTTCAAGTACTTGTAGGTGGTTGCAAAAAATAATAATGAGCTCCCTGTGACCCCCTCACCTGCTTTCCCCGGGGCAGCACCTTATGTTGCTGCCGTACTCCATCCATCCACACTAGGCCATGACCTTGGGCAGCGCTGTGAACCAGGCTGCCGACCTTGCTCAGCGTTCCCCAGCTTTCTCCTGCACTCAGTTGTGTGTGTGTGTTGTGTGTGCGCGTGTAGGTCTGTGCAGTGGGGTTTATGCGAAGATTCAGGGAAGCGTCAGTCAAGACACCACACTGGTCCATCACTTCACTGCACCTGCCCCCCACAACACACACACATACACTCCTGTCCTCAGACACCTGTAGATCTGTTCTTCACCTCTGCTGCTTTGTCATTCTGAGAATGTCATGTGAATGGAGCCATACAGCATATAACCTTTGGAGGCTGGCATTTTTTACTAAAGGTGATAGATAACCTTTAGATCCATCCAAGTGGTTGTACAGATCAATAAATAGTGCAGTCCTTTTTATCACTGGTGACTTCTTAATTGTACCAATCTTAGTAACACAAGACTCAAAATAGAAGTGCAGTATGGTGCACTGCTTTGGCACTCATTCCTATGGCCGTTCCGTGGGCATCGGCGCCACGCCGGGCTCGGCAGCACAGCAGACTCTCAGTCCGGGGAGCAAGGCTTAGGCCAAGCACACTCTGCTCTAGACCGGCCATGGTTGCTAAACACAAAGCTCTTTCATCAGTTATTTCTTCCCGTCGTCTTCTCATGTCCTCATCTTACCTGAGGACAGCGTGGCTACATTTTATGTCTCCTTGAGTGGTAGTGTGTGTCTGCCATTGTCCGCCGCCCGCCATTTCAGCCTTGTGTATGGCAGGTTTGTCCCCCGCTCAGATTGGTCTGCGTGTCATCGCCAGTGCAATGTGCCCTGTGCCTCACTGCCAGGACCCCGGCCTGAGATGCTTTTTTGCATTCGCTCTGCCAGCTTTACTGCAATTCTTCTTCCATAGCTCATCCTAAGTCCCATCTTTTTATTTATTTATTATTTATTCACTTATCTTTAGAGAGAAAAGGGAAGGGAAGGGAGAGAGAAAGAGGGAGAGAAACATCAATGTGTGGTTGCCTCTTGCACGCCCCCCACTGGGGACCTGGCCTGCGACCCAGGCATGTGCCCTGACTGGGAATCGAACCCATGACCCTTTGGTTCACATGCCTGCAACTCCATCCACTGAGCTACACCAGCCAGGGCCTAAGTCCCATCTTTACTGTACAATTCTCCTTACCATGTTTACATCTAAATTCCTATAGCACTTGATATGAATGCCACACATTTTGAACTCAGCATGTATGCTCTCATAAATTTCCTTTCTTTTTTACGTGTCGTTCCCCAAGTACATAAGAGGTTCCTTGCGGGTAGAGGCTATACTCTAACTACTTTCAGTTAGAATTCCGGACATCGATTGAGGAACCTCGAGTGTGATTGGACCTTAAAAACCAGTGGCATGTTGTCAGCAGGAAAGTGAGGCTTGTGCATTCCACCAGCACCGAGTAGAGTATTGTTGATCAGCACAAACACTACCTCGCGTTGTTTATTTTTGCTCATTCTCATTTGTCTATTAGAAAATAGCTTTCGAGGTAATCAGTCTTTAAAAATTTTGTTTGCAGTCCATCCCCGTACTCCCACTTCCATCAAAGTGAAAGACATCAGCGCAACAGCGGTCACCCTCTCCTGGCACTTACCAGGCAGCTTCGCAAAGATCAAGCTGTTGTGTCAGGTTGAAATCAACAAAGCGAATTCCGTGCAAGAATTGGTGAGTGAGATTCTTCCGTAAACTTCCTTAGAGCTTATTTTGGATAAAACACTTGGTTTTCAAGATGACTAAGTAAATTTCTATGCCTAAGCTCTGATTATTAGAGAGATTGACTAAGAAGCAAGATATTGCACAGGAGTGTAATTTAACAGTGTTGTATTCAGCACCGAAAGTCAATTACAGTGCTGGCTGTTACAGAACCTGAGTTTGACTTTCACCGCTCAGACTGCGTCCAGGTCTGGTGGTGCACCTGGCGTGTACCTGGTGCTCAATAAATTGGTGAGTGAATGAGTGGTTCTGTTGTGACCTTTAGCACTAGATAATGGACTCGTTGGCACTGGAGAGAAGATGTGATTTTTAAAACCACTAAGCGCAGCTACAAGGAGCAAGTTATAATTGGTTATTATAAGTCAAAACATGACTTTTAATACATTTTAAATACTTAGGTTGACTTTTATACTGCACCATCTTGTAATTTGTGGTAAGTCCAAATAAATGATGTCATACTTAAATATTCATTTGGAAACTTCCTGGTGATTTCTAGAATATCAGTCACACTGCACAACGTAACCCCCAAAGCTCCTTTGTCGTGAGTAATTGGGAGCTTGGAGGCTGCCCTGAGGCGTGCAGATCCTCACATTTGTTTTGAATTGCTTCGTTTTAATTTTGCTCAGTTTCGGTACTTGTTGGTGGTCCATGTGTTTAGCACCATGTTAGAGGCACTAAGTGCCGTGTTGGAGCCAAGGTGACACGGCCTCCAGTAGCTTCCGAGTATCCCCTGAGTGACCCAGCCCTCCTCAAGGCTGTCTCAGATTGCTCCCACAGGTGAAGGTTTATTGCATCGCCGTTAGCCACTGACTGATTACCAAATTTATATCTCCTCTCTGCATACTTTATTGGCCACTATTAATTAGATTCAGTAATTGGATTAAAAAGACACCTCAGCTTTGCTTCTTGCTATTGTAGAGCATGTTACTGATTTGGCATTTACATAAGAATTAAAATAGTACCGGGGATGAACTGACTTTGATCTTACAGAGGCAAACTCATGCGGACATTCAGTCAATTTGTAACAAATTTGGGAGGCGTTCTTATTTTTAAAAAGTGTGCGCGTGTGTGTGTGTGTGTGTGTGTCTGTGCACACCTGACATTCAATGTGCACACATTGCTTTGTTCCCTCCCAGCGGAACTTCACCATCAAAGGGGTAGACGGTTCGAATTATGTCACTGCCGTGGACAGGTTAAATCCGTACACCGTGTACACTTTTCGGATCCGCTGTTCTGGTGAAACTTTCTGGAAATGGAGCAAATGGAGCAATGAGAAACAGTATTTGACCACGGAAGCCAGTAAGTTAACTAAATGGTTTGTGGTTAATTATTACAGTGGATCCTGGAATTCTACAACTATTTTTTTAAAAAATGTCACCGAAGTGACTTCAAAATAGGAGAAGGCTTAGGTAAATTGTGTAATCATACAACCTGTGCTAGTACAACACTATACAGACATTTTCAATGATGCTTTTTAAAGTTCTGTGAGAACATGGAACATGCTGGGCACGTGGAAGGTTGCGTGGACGGCCTGGGCCGCCCCGTCGGTGTGGGTGTGGTCGTGTCAATGGTAAAGTGATGCAGAGCAGCCGCGGTGAGGTGATGGGGCGATGTTTCTCACTCTCTCATCCTTTGCCTGGGCTTTTCACAATCTATTTAATAGATTGCCCTTTCATTAAAAATGAATTCGTTGGAATTTTTATTTCTGACCTAAGACTGAGACGTGGATGGGGCTAAGGTCTTGAACTTTAGCCTCTATACTATACTTAGGTCAGAAGAGCCATCAAATCAGGTGACTGGTTTCTGAGTATAATTTCCAAAGACAGAATGAAGATTCTGTCCTTGATTAATCGGATGCCAGCTTTAAAACAGAAAATAGAAATAGGTATGATTTTCAGGAATCATTCACCAAAACATAGCAAATTCTTTTTTTTTCTTATTTCTTTTCTTTTTTTTTTAAATATATATTTTATTGGTTATGTTATTACAGTTGTCCCATCCCCCCCCCCCCGCCCTGCACACCCCTTCCCCCCACACTCCCCCTCTTTAGTTCATGTCCATGGGTCATATATATGAGTTCTTTGGCTTCTACATTTCCTATACTATTCTTAACCTCCCCCTGTCTATCTTCTACCTACCATTTATGCTTCTTATTTCCTGTGCCTTTTCCCCCTCTCTCCCCACCCACTCCCCTGATGATAACCCTCCATGTGATCTCCATTTCTGTGATTCTGTTCCTGTTCTAGTTGTTTGCTCAGTTTGTTTTTAGGTTCAGTTGTTAATAGCTGTGAGTTT